>PVKS010010957.1:0-58189 GCA_004027875.1 Aplodontia rufa
CTCACTAAGTTGCTCAGGGCCTGGCTAAGTTGCTGAGGCTGGCTTTGAACTTGTGATCCTCCTGCCTCAGTCTCCTCAGCTGCTGTAATTACAGACATGTGCCATGGAGCCCGGTAAGCAAAGATGATTTTGAAGAGCGTCTGTGGACTGTGCCTCATCTGGATTTGTCTCTTGTTTTCTGATGTTTAGATTGAGGTTTTGGCGAGAGTACCCCAGGAGTGCTTCTGTGTCACCTCCGAAGCATCCTATCAGAGTTTGGGATGGCACTATGACTGTTCCCGGGGGTGTTATTCTTGACTACTTGGTTAATGTGCTATGCAGTTAGCATGGTATGTGTTTGGTTTCCTTACCATGAAGTTGCAACTTTTCAGGAAAATTTATATATATATGTGTGTGTGTGTATGTGTGTGTACATATATATGTATATATATACGTCATGATATGCATATATATATACAGAGAGAGAGAGAGAGAATCAATTTTATTTAGCTTTTTCATCTGTCCTTTGTTTCTCCGACACTTAGTTGTGTATGTGGTGCTGGGGTTAGAACTCAGGTCCTCACGCATGCCTGGCAAGCACCGCAGCTGCTGAGCCACCACTCCAACCCCTCAGGAAAAGTTGTGGGGTTTGTTGTTGTTGTTGTTTTTATTCGTTAAATATGGTCTTACATTTAGGAGGGAATCATTATCAAACAGTCAAGAACAAATGTATAACAACAGAATAAGTCAAGGCTGATGCCATTACATAGTTTCCCCCTTGGGTTCCCCATGGTTCCATATTTCCCCCTATTAAACCCCTGTGTTAGTTGGACTTCTCATGGAAGTTGAAGGTTCCCCTCTGAGGTGATTGCCCCATACTCCCTCCCTCCAGTCTCCTTGATGTCCTTCCTATTCCCTCCACCCTTCTCTGACCCCTCCCTACATCCCCCACCATCCTAGGCAAGGTTCCCCCTATTCATGTACAAATTCATACATGTTGAGGTTATTATTAGCTTAGCCCTCTATCATACTGTTTCCGATTGTATTCTAGCTTCCACAGATGAGAGAAAACATCCAGCCCCTGAGTCTCTGAGTTTGGGATATTTCACTTAGCATAATATTTCCATCTCCATCCATTTGGCTGCAAATGCCATAATATCATTTTCTCTAATAGCCAAGTAGTATTCACTTGTATATATGTACCAAAGTTTTTGTCCACTCATCAAGTGAGGGGACATAGTTTAGCTATAGTAATTGAGCTGCTATAAACATTGATGAAGCTGTATCTCTATAATATGTCAATTCGTGCTCTTTTGGGAAAATACCCAGGAGTGGGATAGCTGGGTCATAAGGCGGTTCCAGCCCTAACTTTTTGAGGATTCTCCACACTGCTTTCTAGAGTGACTGTACCAGTTTGCAGTCCCACCAGCAATGTGACAGTGTTCCTCTTTTCCCACAGCCCCTCCAGCATCTGTCATTGTTCCTATTCTTCATTTTTGCCACTCTAACAGGAGTGAGGTGGAATCTCAGTGAAGCTTTGATTTGCATTTCTCTTATTGCTAGTGATGTAGAGCATTTTCTCGTATGTTTATGGGCTTTTTGGACTTCCTCCATTGAGAAATTTCTTTTTAGTTCCATAGCCCATTTATTGATTGGATTATTTGTTGTTTTGGTGTTTAGTTTTTTGAGTTCTTTGTATATTCTGGATATTAGTCCTCTGTCCGAGGTGTAGCAGGCAAAGATTTGCTCCCATTCTGTAGGTTCTCTCTTGAGACTCTTGACTAAATCTTTGCTGTGCAAAAGCTTTTTAGTTTAATTGCATCCCATTCGTTTATTCTTGACTTTAATGCTTGCACCATGGGAGTCTTGTTAAGGAAGGCAGTGCCGACCCCTATGTCATGTAGTGTTGTTCCTACTTCTTTTTCAAGCAATTGTAAAGTTGCTGGTTTAATATCCAGATCTTTGAACCATTTTGATTTAATTTTTGTGCAGGGGTGAGAGGTAAGGATGCAATCTCAGCTGTCTGCACATGCCTGTCCAGTTTGTCCAGCACCATTTGTTGAACAGGCTGTCCTTCTTCCACACTATGCTTTTGCCCCCTTTATCAAATATCAGATAGTTAAAGGTATGGGCGCTCATCTCAGAATCTTCTATTCCATTGATCTGCAATTCTGTTTTGGTATCAATACCATGCTGTTTTTGTTACTATAGCCCTGTAGTATAATTTCAGTTCAGGAATTGATATACCACCTGCTTCCTCCTTCTTGCTGAGTAATATTTTGGCTATTCTAGGTCTTCTGTTGTTCCATTCAAATTTGAGAATTGCTTTTTCTATATCTGTGAAGAATGACGTTGGTATCTTGATGGGGATTGCATTGAATCCGTATAGGGCTTTGGGTAGAATGGTCATTTTGATTATATTGATTCTGCCTAACCATGAACATGGAATGTTTTTCCATCTACTCAGATCTCATTTCATTTTTTAGTGTTTGATAGTTTTTGTTGTAGAGGTCCTTAATATCCTTTGTAAGGTTGATGCCCAAGTATTTTATTTTTTGGAGGAGACGGTGAATGGGACGGATTTCTGATTTCTTCTCAGTGGACTTGTTGCTGGAGTAATGGAAAGATAGTGATTTATTGGTGTTGACTTTTTTTTTTTTTAAGAGAGCAACAGTGGGAGAGAGAGACAGAATCAATTTTTTATTGAGCTTTTCACATAACTTTCGTTGTTCTGACACTTAGTTGTGTACGTGGGTGCTGGGGTTTGAACCCGTGTACTCGCGCATGCCCAGCAAGCACCGTAACCACAGAGCCACCGCTGCAGCCCTGGTGTTGATCTTATAGCCATCCACTTTACTGAAATCGCCTGCAAGCTCTAGGAGTCTTCTGGTCGAGCTTACTGGGTCTTCTAGGTGTGGAATCATGTCAGCAGCAAATAGAGACAAGCTTTTCTTTTCCTTTTCGAATTCCTTTGATTTCCTTCTCTTGTCTGCTCTGGCAAGGGTTTCAAGGACTATATTGAACAGGAGTGGGGAAAGTGGGCAACCTTGTCTTGTTCCTGAATTCAGTGGAAATGCTTTCAGTCCTTCTCCACTGAGCATAGCTTTGGGTCTGTCGTAAATGGATCTTCCATAGTTAAAGTATCCCTTGATCCCTATCTTTTCCTGAGTTTTGAGCATAAAAGGGTGTTGAATTTTATCAGAGGCCTTTTCTGCATCAATTGAGATGATGATATGATTTTTATTTTTAATTCTCTTTAAGTGGTGAAATTCATTTATTGATTTGCATATGTTGAAGCAGCCCTGTTTTCCAGGAATGAAGCCCACTTGATCATGATGTATTATCTTTTTAATGTACTTTTGGATCCAATTAGCTAGAATTTTATTAAGGATTTTTTGCATCTATGTTCATCAGGGAAATTGGTCTTTAGTTTGTTTGTTTTTTTCTTGATATATCTTTCTTGGATTGGGTATCAGTGTTATATTTGCTTCATGAAAAGTGTTTGGGAGAGCTCCCACCCTTTCAGTTTCATGGAAAAGCTCGTAGAGGATTGGTGTTAATTCTTCTGTAAAAATTTGATAGACTTCTGCTGTGAATCCATCAGGTCCTGGCTTTTCTTTTTTGGAAGGCCTTTGATTGCTGCTTCGATCTCGCTACCTGAGATAGGTTGGTTTAGCTCTTCAGTGTCCTCTTGTGTTAATATGGGGTTGTTGTATGTGGCCAAGTATCTGTCCATATCTTCCAGATTATTAACTTGGCAGAGTATAATTTTTCAAAATAAGTTCTGATAATCTTCTGGATTTTGGTTGAGTCTGGGGTGATTTCTCCATTTTCATCTTTGATTTTGTTGATTTGCTTCACTTCATTCTTCCTTTTGGTGAGGTTGGCAAGGAGTCTGTCAATCCTGTTTATTTCTTCAAAGAACCAACTCTTTGTTTTGTTGATAATTTGTTTTTTTTTTTTTTTGTTCTCAATTTCATTGATTTCAGCTCTGATTTTTGTTATTTCCTGTCTTCTATTAGCTTTGGGATTGGATTGTTCTTCTTTTTGCAGCAGTTTGAGTTGGAGCCCTCAGGAAAAGTTTTTGATGACTACCTGTCTTTCCATTGTAGATCTCTAACATCATCAGACCATCTTTCTATACGTGTCATTTGTGACTTTTTGTTGTTCTTACAGAGAACACCGTAGCAACCATTCCCAAGGTTGTCATTCCTTGTACTCTTGATTATTTTATTAGTCAAATTGCTGGAGCAAAAATTACCCACATTTTTATGACTATAGATGCCTGGGGCAAGGTTATTTGTTTATTTTATCAATCATATTAAAGTATAATTTAAATAGAATAAAATACACAGATTTGGAGCGTGTATTTCAGTGAGTTTTGGCAAATATACACACCCATATCACTATCATCCCCATCAGTATATAGGATAGTTGTGCCTTCTAAAATTCCCTGATGCGCCGGGCATGGTGGCACTCACCTGTAATCACAGCAACTCAAGAGGCTGAGGCAGGAGGATCATAAGTTCAAAGCCAGCCTCAGCAACTTAGTAAGGCCCTAAACAACTTAGTAAGATCCTGCTTTAAAATAAAATATTTTGAAAAGGGCTGGGATGTGGCTCAGTGGTTAAGAGCCCTTTGGTTCAATCTCTAGTTAAAAAAAATTTTTTTTCCCTAATGTCCCTGACAACCCTCCCCACCCCTCACTTCAGGCAGCCATAGGGATAGAGGACATCTATCACCCCAGATTAGTGTTACTTCTTCTTGGACTTTATACAAAGCAGAATCACAGAATGTCTACTCATTCATAACTGTCTTCTTAGTTTCTGTGAGATCCATCTACAATGCCACGAATATCAGCTATTTGTTGATCATTATTGCTGAGCAGTGTCCTACTGTGTAAATATTGCCAGAATTTGTTTATCCATTCTCTCATTGTGGATGTTTGGGCTGTTTCCAGCTTGGGGATTTTATGGACAAAGCCGCTAAGAACATTTGTGTACATTTGGACCTGTTTCCATTCCTCCTGCGTAGACACCTCAGGGTGGAGCCACGGGGCCACAGGACAGGTGTACATGTACTTTTGTTAGTCTCGAAGGGCGGGGTTATCTCCACCTCCATTTTGTTGCTCAAACCACAGGAAGCTACAGGGACTTGCATGTGGGCAAAGGGAAGAAGGGGACCAGACCTCACGCCCAAGCACAATGCCAGGTGCCTCTCCACTCATCGAATTCAGTCCTCAGAGAAGTCACACAAGGTGGGAAATGTGATTCCCATTCTGTAGGGGAGGAAACTGAGGCTCATGAACGCGCAGCAGGATGAGCATCAAACGCACTCCATGTTTGTCCCCAGGTGTCCACGTGGCCTCCTCAGCTGGAGCAGGTGGCGGCGCGGAGCAGGATGTGCATCTCCCGGCTCTCAGCCTCCTCCTGCCCAGGCCCCTGGGGGCAGTCACCTGCAATGCCTCTGTGAGCCCTCTCGAGTGGTCTGAGAGGAGGCAGGGACTGTGTGCCCGCATCAGGTGTTCCGCATCCTCAGCTGCAGCAAGAACACAGGAGTGACCATGCTCTAGCCCTCTGCCACAAGTGTAGGGTTTCTCTGTCCCTGAAACCCGATCCTCGGTGCTTTGATCTTCTGGGCTGCTGGGTGTTGGGTGAAGGCATGGGGCAGGGGCCGAGTCTCCCTGGCCATATCGGGCCCCATTAGAGCTGGCCTGAGTGCTTTCTGAAGCTGATTAATGGCCTGCCTGTGACCTGGAATGTCATTACTGCTGGGCCAGGGGCCCCCCAGCTCGGTCCTTTGGGTCTTTATTGCTAATAATAATTGATGCTCTTTGTGTGGTTGCAGGGAAAGTTCTATCTGGTTATCGAGGAGCTGAGCCAGCTGTTCCGGTCACTGGTCCCCATCCAGCTGTGGTATAAATACATCATGGGCGACGACTCCTCCAACAGCTACTTCCTGGGAGGGGTCCTGATTGTCCTCTACAGCCTCTGCAAGGTGAGGTGGCCCCCGGGCTGTAGAGGGACCTGCAAAAGGCTGCATTCCCTTGCCAGGCCTAGGCATTGTAGGTGAGCCTGGAATAACCATGCCTTCCATTTTTAAAGTAAAATTCATAGCACCAACTAAGCCACTACAACCATTTGAGGTGTGAGATTCTGTGGCATTTTGTGGGTTCACAGGGTCATGCATCCAACACTTTTACCTAGTTCTAAGGTATTTTCTTCACCCCAACAAAGTACCCTGTACCTATTAAACAGCCACTCCCCATTCCTGCACTGCCCCCCCTCCCACTGAGGCTTAAGGGAGATGGAGTTACTTGCATGAGGTCACTAGGCTGGAGAGAACAAGCATCAAGTCCAGATGGGCTGCTTCCAAGAGAGTTAACCTCCTTGTTGCTGAATTGTTTTTCTCCTTCTTTTATTATTATTATTACTTTTTTTTTTTTTTAGAGAGAGGGACAATAGAGAGAGAGAAAGAGAAAGAGAATCAGTTTTATTTAGTTTTTCACATGGCTTTCGTTGCTCTGACACTTCATTGTGTACATGGTGCTGGAGTTTGAACCCACATCCTCATGCATGCCAGGCAAGTGCTATAACTGCTGAGCCACCACTCCAGCCCTTTTTTCTCCTTCTTATCTCAAAAATATTATCCCTCTCATCTTGCACACCTTCATTTCCTCCAGTACATAGTACTTTTCATCATTAGTACAAATCTGAGTTTTTTTTCTCTCTAAAAATAAATACATTCTTTATAAGCATTCTGTTTCTGGCTTTAGAAGGTCCTGGGAGAATGCACATGTTCTCCTTCCTCCCAGTGGGACTAAACCCAGCCCATGCAGCATCAGCCATGGTATCTATCCTGCTTGCTCAATCTGATCAACTGGTGGTGGCTGGCTGCAATGCTGGATGGAGAGGATTATCAGGCTCTGACTGGGCCCAGGGCAAGAGTGCTGTGATCCATTAGTGATGTCTGCCCTGGACTTGGTATGGGGAGAATGCCATTTCTTTTCCATGGTGGCTAAGGTAGCACAGGGGACTTTTGATGTCAGACAGCAAGACAAAGATCATGCAAGTCTTGGACACCCTTCAGCCATCATTCTGTTCTTCTTTCAGTCATTCGACATCTGTGGCCGTGTGGGTGGAGTTAGGAAAGCCCTGAAGCTTCTCTGCACCTCTCAGGTGAGTTGGCCTCAAGGTCCCGACCAAGGTCATGGGAACTGGGAGCTGGAAACAGAAGAAGCCCCTTCCACACCCCTTAGATCTCTCAGTGCTCCCAAGGGCCTCATTCCCACAAGGGGCCATAGCTGTTTGTCTCTCCTAACCCCAAACAGAATTATGGGGTCCGAGCCACTGGGCAGCAGTGCACAGAAGCTGGTGACATCTGCGCCATCTGCCAGGCCGAGTTCCGAGAACCTCTCATCCTCCTGTGCCAGGTGAGTGGAACTCAGGTGGGGCTCTAGGGGACTGGGGCACAGCAAGGCCCCGTCCATAGAAAATCCCTGTCCCAAACCTCAGGGCTTTGGCATGGGTCTTTGGGAACAATCTTATCAAGACTAGAACCAGTCAGATCCAGATTTGTATCTCAGCTCTTTCTATTAGTAGTTGGCTGGCCTTGGGCAGGTGACTTCACCTCTCTGAGCCTTAGGTCATCCATAAATGTAGAAATGCCAAATTCAACATGGTGTAATCTAAGAATAGTCTCAGTGCGAATCCCAGCAATATTCCTGACCCCCAGTGGGTCATTCCATCTTCCCCAGCCACATATAAAATGATCATAAAAATAGCATCTCCTTCAGGGAGCAGGGGATATAGCATGGTGGTTCAGTGCTCACCTATCATCTACAAGACCCTGGATGTTCAATTCCCAGCACTGCAAAAATAATATTATATGACTACAATAATACCTACTTTATAGAGCTGTTATGATTCAATGAGCTTGTCTGTGGAAAGATCTCAGTTGAACTATTTATCCGCAGAAGTTGGTATTATCGTGTTTATTATTGTCAGTGGAGTTATTGTCACCATTTGTTTTCACTCTTAGTTGAGAACCACCAATCACGGTGGTAAGTGCTGGTCAGTCCTTTTGAACTCTCTAAGTGTGTCCCTCCTCCTTGCCCTGACACTAGGGGCCAGGTGTCAATTCAGCAGATGCCTATTGGGTCAGAGCGACTATGGGAAGGAGAGGCGGAGGGCATGCAGATCCTGTCCCCTTCTGGAAGCTCATGGTCTCCCCCGGGAGAGAGACACATACATAAATAACCATGAAACAAGGCAGGCGGTGATAAGTGCTGTGTAAGAGAGATTCATGCAGCGTCCCAGGGGACCTGGGCAGAGAGCATTGCGTTCCCGGCTGGGGAGGCTTTTTGGAGGAGGCATAAGCTGGAGACCAGAAGGATTGGAAAGGCAGATGGCCCACCATCTCTCCCCCAAGGTGGGACAGGAGATAGGGTCCTCTTTTAGCATCAACAAAAAAATGTTGTTGTTGTTGCTGTTTGGAGATTTTTAAAGGAATTTGTTTTTGATTTAACTTTTAATTTTGTTTCCATTTAATTTGATGTGTTCGCATGAATCAAAATTCAAAGAGGAAGCCTCAGGAGATATGACAGTTAAATGCAATATGGGACCTGGTTTGGATCCCAGAATAGAGAAAGGACATTGGGAAAACTAATTTCATGAAATCTGAATCGAGTTGGGAATTTAGTTAATAGTAATGTGTCATTGTGAATTTCTTACCTGTGACGAATGCACCACAGTAATGCAAGAAGGTGTTAGAAAAAATAAATTGGGTGAGGGGTATACAGACATTTTCTGTTCTATGTTTGCAACTTTCCTGTATTGCTAGAATTATTCCAAAAGTGCAAGTTTATTTTAAAAAACATTCGCAATATATACAAAGGATGGTAACAGGCCACCTCCCATGTCCCCCAGCTCTCTAATTCCCTGTTGACCTACACAGGTAACCACTGTTACCAGTTTCCCTTGTATCTTTCCAGAGATGTTTTATAGAATTTCAGCATATGTTAGGCATATACATATTCACAATATATAAATTTATATATAGCCACATGTATGTGTACATATATAAATGTATGCATCTTTTTAAAAAAATGTAGGGGGCTGGAATGGTGGCTAGGTGGTTACGGCACTTGCCCGGCATACAGCAGTACACGAGTTCAAACCCCAGCAACCCACGTACACAACTAAGTATCAAAGCAATGAAAGCCATGTGAAAAAACTCAATAAAATTTGATTCTGTCTGTCTGTCTGTCTCTATCTCTCTCTCACTGTCCTACTCTCTCAAAAAACATAAAAATAAAAAAATATAGGTTCAAGCATATCCTATGCAAGCTGAATTCTTCACCTTGTCTTTTTTTTATTTAAAAAAAGTTTTAAGAGAGAAAGACAGTGAGAGAGAGAAAGAAAGAGAGAGTCTATTTTATTTAGTTTTTCATATGGTCTTCATTGCTCCAACACTTCCTTATGTATGTGGTGCTGGGGTTTAAACCTGGGTCCTCGCGCACGCCAGGCAAGCACCATAACTGCTGAGCCACCACTCCAGCCCCTGCTCCTTGTCTTTTTAACTTGCAATTCTGTCTCAGGGATCTCTACTTACTCTGTTTTATGGCTGCATAGCATGTCATTTTATGAGTAGATCTTGATATACTCAACTCTGTTGATAGGCATTTAGTAGCTTCTGTCTTCGATTATTACAGATATGGTTTTCTCAAAGATTCTGAAATGGGGAGCTCAGTCCTACCTACCTGGGCCCATCATGTTGACTAAATGAGGTCATTTAAGCTGTGCCGGGCTCATGGTCAGGGTTGAATAAATATTAGCCTTTACGGGCCCGCATTCCGTGTCACAAGTGCGTGAGCTCTTGGGAGGATAAATTCCTAGCGGTGGATTCACTAGGTTGCAGGATGCACAGTTTGGACAGATATTGCTAAATTGTCCTCCATAAAAAGAATATCCACTTATACCCCAATGCGAGGTGCGACATGGCCTCTTGTTACCTCCCTCGCCAAAACAGTGTTATCAAGCCTCTTCTGAGCTTTGCCAATCTGACAGGTGACAAACTCTATCTGAGCGCTGATTTAATTTGCATTTCCCTAATTACGAGCGTGGTTGAGCATCTTTTCACATGCTTCAGAGCCATCTGCACTTTCTTCTCCGTGGCAGGGATTATCTGAACATGATGTCAAGGTAGAAGTCGTTCCTCCTTTCTGGCAATCTCTCTAAGCCTCAATCTGTTTGTCTGCCTTTCTTTCCTCTCCTGTTACCACCACAGCCTTCCCACAACTGGATTAGAATTTGGGGAGGGGTCAGACAAGGCACCATTGTCCCAGACTACTAGGAGTGACAGCCACACCTTGTGGTGGGTGAAGACCACAAGCATCACCAGGCTGAGCACATATCTCAGTGTCACTCTGCCATTGTGGGCTGAGCCTGGATGCCTCGCATGGGCCAAAGGGATTGACTGACCTCTAAAGCTATCGAATGAAGAATTGAATGAGTGACGTAGCTCAAGTGCCACTTCATCAATAAAGTTCTCCTGACTCCACTTCCTTGGACTCGTCATGTCCCCAGCTTTATGGCCTGATAGGTCCCTGTGTTTTTCCTTCATAGCATTTTTTTCTAGTGGTCAGCTGGATGGTTCCTTGGATAACTGATTTTTAAGGTCTCTCTCGATTACCAAACTTGAAGCCACTCGAGAGTCCATGAAAGTCTTGTTTAGCAGCAGAGCCATAGTACTGGCCCAGTGAATATTGGATGGATGGATGGATGGACGGATGGACAGATGAATGAAATCAGATGGAATGGATGTGTGCATTTTCCAAAGCAGTCAGTATTCTTAGTTGCAATGAACTAATTCTAATGGAGGCTAAAAATCAGATGGATGGATGGACAGAATGGTGACAAGGTGGAGGAGTGAGTAGGTGAGTGCAGAGATAAGTGGGTAGAGGTGTAAGTGGGTGGGTGGTTGAGTATGAGCAGATGGGTGGGTAAATAGGTGAATATCAGATGCATAAAAGGGTGGGTGGATGGACGGATGGATGGAAGGATGATAGATAGGATGGGATGGGTGGATGGACACACAGATGGATAGGATGGTGGCCAGGTGGACAAGTTAATGGTGGATAGAGGTCTAAGTGGGTGGATAAATGAATGGGCAGATGGGTGAACAGATAAAAATCAAATGTGTAAATGAGTGGATGGGTGAATGCAGAGGCTGGTGGATAGAGGTCTAAGGGGGTAGGCAACTGAATGTATGGATAGATGGATGGACAGATGGGTGATTAGATGGATGAGTATCAGATTATAAGTGGGTAGATAGGTGGTTGGTTGAATGGATGGGATGGATGGATGGATGGATCAACAGGTAGATGGGTGGGTGGGTGGACAGATGGACAGATGGGCAGGCAAATGAATGAGTTGATGGACGAAGGGTCCACGAGGCTAAAGCAGCACTCTGTCTCTCTTTCAGAGACTCATGAGTGAAACTCAGTGTGTCACTACCTCAGCCACCACCCCACCCCATGAGCTAGGGCCTGGGAAGCAGATTGTCACTGAAGCAAAGCTAGTCACATAGATACCAAACTCATCTAGAGGTTGGACTCTGCTCAGACATCTGTTCAGCTCATCTCTCTACGGTGTTTCTGGGGTGCCTACCACCAAGCCAGCAGGGAGCATGGCAAGGGCATTTTGAACACAAAGTCAGAAACTTGGTTTGCTTAAAGGACAAAGAGAAGTGTGAAAGTGCATATAAGAAGAAACTGCTCTCCAGCTCTTGGTCTTGGTGAGTGTGGTTTTCTTGAGCGTTGCATGATATAAACATTCAACCAGAGAAGGGTGACTCCTGGTGACTTTGTGATTAGAAAGTACTCACATTTGATGCTTTCGAGGTTGGAGCCGTCTCAATCCTTACAGGTGCCCGGAGGAAAAACTAACACTTTCATAGAGGATTGGGTTCAGAAAGGCGAAGGGCCGTGGCCTGGGCTCTCCCTGCTCCTTGTGGTAGAACCAGGATTCCAATCCGAGCCCCTAATGCTCACCGTTCCAGGAGGCTTGGCCTCTTGCTTTGAGATGTCCTGAAGGCTCCTTTAAAGAATTAAGCAGTCCTGGAAATCTTCGAGAATGCTGAGCAGCCTCTGCCCAGCAAAGCCTGCACTTGGCCTCCTCAGAAAGCGAATGGCCTAGCTGGGAGCGGGGCTCCTCACCCTGCTTCCGACTCCTCCATCCATTCACTTCTGCATCCAGTCCTTGGTGCGCACCAGCAGTAGCCCAAGCATTGATTGATTATATAACGTCGAGCAACACATTTCATGTGATACTGATTCTCCACGTCATCTGCCACCCAGGAATGAAATGCTTGCCCCGGGCAACTTGCAGCTGCTCTGAATGCAGTCATGGTGACTGTGCATAGCTCGGTATGGGTTTTGAAAGCAAAGCATGCTATACCAATATTCAGTGCTAGGGTTTAAGACTAAGTCTGCATGTGACTGGCCTGGTTTGTGTTTATAGGGGATCCGTGGTAACAGGGGTGAGTGTGCGTGTGTGTTTGATATGGAGTCAAACATTTCTTTGATCACTTATTGATTGCTGCATAACAGATCACTCCAAAACTTAGTGGCTTAAAGCAGCAAACATGTATTATGTCACGGTTTCCAAGGATCAAGAATCCAGGCGCAGCTCAACTGTCTCCTCTGCTTGGGGTCTCTCACGGGCTGCAGTTACCGTCTCCACCAGGGCTGTGGTCATCTTCTGGCTCAGCCAGGCAGCAGCTGCTTCCAAGCTCAGTCATGTGGTTGTTGCAGGCTGTGGGACCAGAGGCCCCCTCCTCGCAGCGCCTTGCCAAGATAGCTGCAACCTCGAAGGCTGTAGGACTGGAGGCCCCTTCCCCGCAGCTCCTTGCTGAGCTAGCCGCATCCTCCCAGGCTGTGGGACTGGAGGTCCCTTCCCCGCAGCTCCTTGCTGACCTAGCTGCATCCTCCCAGGCTGTGGGACTGGAGACCCCTTCCCCACAGCTCCTTGCTGACCTAGCTGCATCACAGCAAGCATATGAGAAGCTCAAGAGCGGTGAGCAAGATGGCAGTGGCAACCCTTTGTGAACCCCCTTGTGTTAAAATCCTGTCACCTCCTCCATGTTCTGCTGGTTAGCAGGGAGTCAGGAGGTGCTTCCCTTGCTCAAGGGAAGGGGGCTGCACAGGGAGGTGGATGCCATGGGGAGGGGACCTCTGGGGGCCATCGTGGGCGTCTGGCCCCCTCATTTCAGAAGCTGAATTCCAGCACCACTTAGCAGGGGTGCTCTTGGGCATGCGGCCTCCCTGAGTCTTCCTGGCCCGTGTGCTCACTGTTTGAGCTGTGGCCATGAGCAGTGCTTCGTGCCGCGTCCCAGCTTAGCAGCGGGCAGGAGGTCATGAATATCACCTGTTCTCCTTCTCTCCCGCTCGTGTCCCCCTGCACCTGGGCCTGGCTGCTTCCTTCTTGCTCAGCTCACACTGCTGGCCAAGCGGCAGGTCAGGAGATGCCCCTCCCTCCCCGTTCAAGTCTCTCACTCTGGGCTGACTTCTGTGGTTGGGGGGGTCTTGTCCCAAGCCCTCACTTTTCCTGCCTTATCTGAGTCTTTGTGGAAAGCACAGTGAGTCTGGCTGAGATTCGGATGAGGGTGGGGTGCTGCTCGGTGCCCCAGGAGACACAAGCAGCCCCCCCACACCGACTAATCCAACTCACCCCGACTAGGAAGGAGCCACTTCCTCTCCCTCTCCAGAGCTTGTCTTTCTCCAGACCCAGAGGTAGCTCAGGGTCATGGACTCCGCATCCAGGGCCTGGGCAGACCTGGCTGTTGGAACTTCTTCACCGGATTCTCTGAGGAGTAGACTGCCAGCACCTGGGGTCAGGGACTGGGTCTTCTCCATTCTAGGGTCCCTTTAGTCGCCCTCCTGATCTGAATTCATTTCTCAGCAACACTGACAGAGTTTGGGGCTGGACAGGAAGAAGACAATAACAACTGTGTCACCCTCTGGAGTTTATACCCTAGAGGGCAGGGCAGATGCTGATGAATAAGCAATTAGAATGTGTTTTCAAAGTGCCGCCAAGGTACCCCCAGGGGTCCCTTTCAGGGGGCCTATAGGTCAACACCCCTTGTATAATAATACTAAGATATTATTTGCCTTTTTGTGAGCATACAGGGGAGTTTCCTAGAGGTGAAGTGACCCAGGCTGAGGTCATTGCTCTGGTGGCGACCAAATGTGTGCTTTTGTATTCATGGGTCTTAAATACGACTTGGTTTCTATTTCTATCTCTCTTTTTTTTTCTTTTCCTTTTTTCTTGTTTTCTATTCTTGGAATTAAACCCAGAGGTGCTTTACCACTGAGCTACATCCCAGCTTGTTTTATTTTTTCTTTTGAGACAAGATCTCACTAAGTTGCTGAGGCGGGCCTCAAATTTGCAGTCCTCCTGCATCAGCCTCCCAAGTCACTGGAATTATAGGCGTGCACTACTGTGCCCTGCTCAGTTTGTTTCTAAAACAGTAAATCTAGACAGATTTAACCCACATGAACAAAAGCTCTTGCAGGCCATCAGTGATAAGAACCATATTTCAGAGCCGGACCAGTGGTTCAGTGGTTCCAGCACTTGCCCGGCAGGTTTGAACCCCAGCACCATGTATACAATGAAGTGTCAGAACAATGAAAGCCATGTGAAAAACTGTATAAAATTGATATTCTCTCTCTCTCTCTCTCTGTCCCTCTCTTTAAAAAAAAAAAACAAAAAACATTTCACCATGTAATCATTGCCATCACATTAATATACATTCATAAGTATTCCATGCATCCTGATCTTGCATCAAAGACAGTTTAGTAATAAATGATTAAGTTCACCCCACTTTTTTGCAACAAAAATTTGGCATAAAATCTACAACAATTATAGGGTGAAATGCAGAATGTTTGGTCTTAGGATCCAAGTGTTTGAGATCTATTAAATATGAAGTATGTAAAAGCAGGTGTGGTGGCAAGCACCTGTAGTCCCAACTACCAGGAGTCTGAGGCTGGAGGATCTCTTGAGCCCAGAAGTCTGAAACCAGCCTCAAAAAAAAAAAAAGAAAAAAAAAAAAGAAAGAAAGAAAGAAATTAAATTGCCAGGCAATTACGGTGATGCACACTTGCACACTGGTAATCCCAACTGCTCAGGAGACTAAGGCAGGAGGATCACAGGTTCAAGGCCAGCCTCAGCAATTTAGTGAGGTCAAAGACAACTTGGTGAGATCCTGTCTCAAATGAAAAATAAAAAGGGCTGGGATGTGGCTCAGAGGTTAAGCACCCCTGCGTTAATCTCCAGTACCCACCCCCAAGAAAAGTGCAAAACCCTGGTAGGGTGTGCATCGAATGAATGAGCGGGAAATACTGCCAACTCCAATGACCATTTCCTGTTCCCCTGACTCCAGTCGGAGCCTCACATGAGCAGGGACTCAGCACATTCTTCCACATTGGTACTTTGCTCCGGGGCTGCACCTGTCCTATTCACTGTTCTGTTTGTTCATTCAACAGACATTTACTGAGCATCTGAGTAAGATCCGCTCTCAGAATAAAACTGTTCACGGACCTCAGAAAATTCCTACAAATGTAGTGACAAGACAGACGAGTTTGTGGGTCTTTCCAGAATGTGGTGTGAGAGTAGAGGGTTGGGGCTGGGGAGATGTCACAGAATAGGGGAGGCATGATTAGCTGAGTCTTCTAGAAGAAGTGGGCCGGATGGAGGCAGGGAGTCCTGCCTAGCAGGTCTCCTGCTTGTGCAAAGGCTGTGAGTAAACCTTGCATTGAAGGCCACTTGCCCGTCACTGACCTCAGGCACCCAGGGTTGACCAGTCTGAAGGGCAGAAGGTGCCACCGTGGAGGGTGTGGACCACAGTGAGACCTACAAGTCATTGGGCCCTACAGACCATGGTGAGACCCCATCATGGGCCTCAGGGCTCTATGCCAGCTGCTCCCCTCCCCCACTCCCCTACCTCCAGCTCCCACCATCCGTGAGGGTCTCAGATGCCTTTCCAGCTCAGGGGCTTTGCACAGATGTCTCCTTCAGCCCGGAAAGTTCCTTCTCCACTCCCTCTCATCACCCTCAACTGCTAAATGCCCTCAGGCCTCAATTCAAGGGTCCCCACCTGCAGGAAGCCTTCCTGGACCACCTCCCGGATCAGACTGGTCCCTCTGGTGTACCCCACCCGCTGGAGCATTCTGTCAGAGCAGTGTCTGCAATGAGGCCCCCGCTGTATCCCATCCTAGCATTGAACAGGTTTACAGGAAGCCTGGTCATAATGAGCAGACCCAGATGGCGGCTCACATTGTGGTGACGGCCAGCACTTATCGAGCACTTACTGTTTGCAGACATTATTCCAAAAACATTTGTTCGGATTTTTAGCTTGCCATTCTCCCCAAGCCTTTTATTTAGAAAACTTTCAGACCTCCAGAGACATTGGAGATCATCGCATGAACACCTTTATATTTGCCTAGATTCGATAATCATTAGTGCTGGCCACCTTTGCCTTGTCCTGATATAAATTTTTCCCTTACACCAGCGGGAAGTAAGTTGCAGACCTCTGGATTCTTCACGCACACGTGTCTCTGTGCATGTGACCCAGGCGCAAGGCCAGACTCTCCCATCACGGCAGTTCCACCAGCCCGCCCAGGAAATTTCACACAGTATAAAATGTCACCTCATGCAGGGTAACGCTTTGAGATGACTCCAGTTGCTTTCCAAATGCACTTTATACCTGAAGTTTCTTCCCCGATCCGGGATCCAGGCGAGAACCGTGGGCTGCTTTTGGTTGTCGCGTCCGCGAGGTTTTAACGGGTCAGCTGGACATCTTAGAGGGCTTCAGATGATGTGCAGTTGTATGGTCTGAGAGTGCTGGGCTCAGACTTTGCTCTGTACTCCATAGGTGAGTGGGTTTGGTTTTGTTTTTTTAAAGAGACAGGGACAGTGAGAGAACGAGAGAGAGAGTCAATTTTAGTTTTTCATGTGACTTTCGTTGCTCCGACACTTCGTTATGTATGTGATGCTGGGGTTCAAACCCGCATCCTCACACCTGCCAGGCAAGCGCCGTAACCGCAGAGCCACTACGCCAGCCCCTGAATAGGTCTTTTTAAAGTGTCAGGTCACTACTTTCCTCAAAGCTCTGCCCTGGATCCCTACTGCTCTCCAAATAGAAGCCCAAGACGTCTGACTCACAGGGCCTTGCATCAGGCCTGAGCTCTCCGCTTCACTCAGAATAAAAGCCGAAGTCGGGAGAATGGTCCCGAAGGCCCCACCTGGTCTGCAGCCCCTGCTTGCGTTCCCCACCCCCTCTGGCTTCACCACACTCTCCTCCCAAGTCCTCCAGCCTACTGGGCACATGCTGGCCTCAGGACCTTTGTCCACGCTGTCCTTTGGCCAGGAATGCTCTTCCCACACGCATCAGGGCTCACTCTAGATTTACCCAGAGTCTGCAGGTGTAGCCCAGCAGCAGAGCGCTTGCTCAGTGTGCAGGAGGCCCTGGTTTTCATCCCTGGCACCAGGAATCAAAAAGGTTTACCCCCAATACCAGCTGTCGGGATATCTCCCAGGCGCCCTCCCTCCCTTCCCTGCTGCCACTGCCCCGCTCTGGAGACAGCTGCAGGAGGGCTGGGTGGGGGGTGGGGGTTGCTCGAGGCTGTCCCCAGCCCTCAGCCTTGCCGATTGCCGTCCCTGCAGCACGTGTTCTGTGAGGAGTGCCTCTGCCTGTGGCTGGACCGGGAGCGCACCTGTCCTCTCTGCCGCGCGGTTGCCGTGGACACGCTGCGCTGCTGGAAGGACGGGGCCACTTCAGCTCACTTCCAGGTGTACTGAGGCTGAAGCCAAGGACATCCAGGCAGATGCCTGAGGGTCGGCCTTCCCAGGTCCAGGACTCCCTGGAGAACAGCGCAGACGGGCCTCTGGCCCCCACCTTCACCTTCCTCTTTTTGGTGGCATGTGCAACCTTCCCCTCCAGAAGAGGAGGCCCTCATTCAGACTCATCTCCACCCAGGAGGGTCATCCAGCCTCCCTCCCAGTTAAGGAATCGGTGACAGCCGAAGTCCTCACCGTATTTTAACCTAGTACATCGTTGCTAATACTTGATGCAAGCACCACCCCCAAAGGTGACCCAGGCCTACAGACTAGAGTCACTGTGAAGTATTTTCCCAGTACAAAGGCTGAGCCCCACCTCCCACCTGGGATGGCTTAAGGTACCAAGCACCTGGAGTGTGCCCACACAGCCTCTGTCATCCTCACAACAGCCCTGTGGTGGAGACGTGAGGACACTGAGGCACAGAGCTCCATGTGTCGACTGTCCCAGGGTCATCCAGCTCGCCAGGGGACCATGTTTCCTACACAGGCTGGATCTGGCTTGGGATCCACTGCAGGTGTGGGCCCACCAGACCTGATGTATGAAAAGCACAAGAGGGGATTTTGACGCCCCTCCCTGGCTAAGAGTCCACGGCCGGGCGTGGACCGGGCAAGTCCAGACCTCACTGATGATGCAAATAACCTAAACGGGAGCTCTAGCTGCAGAAATCTGCTGGCGGCGGAGTCCAGGGCAAGGCTTGGCCCTTAAAAGTTGTCCCTGGGCTCTGGCTGGGATGTTCAGTCCCAGATGGCATCAGAAAGGGTGCAGACTCCTGGGTTTCCCATCACAGTTTCCCATCGGCTCCTTCCATTCTGTCCTCTCTACTTCAGTGACAGGCCTCAACTGCCGCTATGGACACTGCTCTCCCTGGTAACGGTCAGTGCAAAAGGGACAGTGAGCGCGTGGATTGAGCACAGGAGCAGTCCACGCTCTGTGATCTCAGCAACAGAGCTGCTTGGCTGCCTGTGAAGCTGCCCCGCTTTGACATCTGGGATGAAATGGCACAGGTGACCACACAGAAGCCACTGGGGTTTCCACCTGCCCTACCCCTCTCCCAGTTCCATTCTCTCATTGTGAACCTCAGCACAACAGGCTGGCGCCAGCGGCATTACAGAGAAAGCAGACTGTGGCTAGAGAGCAGATTAGCATGCAGGCCCCGGGGGACAGGGAGGAGACTCCACCACCTCCTCCCCTAGATCCAAGACATTTGTGCCCGAGCACCACCGCACCAGGACTTCCTCGTTTGCTTGACCTGGCTGGCTCTTCCTGATACCCAGCAAGCCATCCCTTCCAGGGCAGCATGGATCGGTCAAGCTCTGTTACTATGGCGATGGCCGTGATGGTAACAATCCCGCTTGCCTGGATGATCAAGTCGAAGGGGAGGCAGGCTGAGTGGATGCCGCTGCTGTGTTCTCTGTGCCTTGAGGGAGAACTGAGGGAAGCAGCAGGAACTTCTGCAACTACTTTTCATCAGAAAGATCGCCCTGCCTGTAGGTGCCAAATGCGCAAGAATTAGGAAGATTTGCTAAGGAGTCATGATGGGGTGGAGCAGACAGTCTGTTGGGGGTTGGACCTAGAACCGTTTGCAAACTCTGCATGACTTTGGGAAGCCACTTTACCTCCACATAGCCAGTCTATTATCCTTGTGAACCACAGATACTAACAATACAGATTACTACATAGGTTGTCACACCAGGTCACACACACCCAAGGAAAGTCTCTAATGTTCTACACATAAGGAGCCATGCCTCTGACACTATAGAATGTCACCTCTGGGGAACCCTCCAGGGCAGGTGGGGTGGTTTAGTTTAGGATTTTATTTATTCATTAACTGCACTCTGGGGGAACATCCCTTCTCTAGGTTTTCTTTAGGGTAAGAGGATTTCACATCTGCCCCAAATGGTTACAGTGGCTAAGGCAGAGTTTTCCAAACACCAGGCCACCTGAATTCCCCAACCCCCATGTGAAATCAGCCAAGAAGCACTGAGGAAGAACAGTGCCCCTCTCCTGTACGTGGGCTGGCACGCACTCATGTTATAAACAGGACCAAGCAAGTGTCAGCTTCCCAATCTCCTGCTCTCCGTGTTTTATGATTCACTGTCTCAAGTTCCATCAAATCCCCAGGAGTGGTCCTGTCCACAGAAAACTGCACAGGAATGGGAAAGGCAGGCTTTGGACCTGGAGGTAACACATTCACCACCTTCAGAAGAGGAGCATGGGCAGAGCCTTGGGGACAACCTGCCTGCTAAGGAAGAAACGTGGAGCAGGTCCCCAAGTCTTCCAGCCCTTTTACTCTGGGACAAACAGCTGGCTTTGGTGTCTTTATGTCTCCTTAAGTCCCCTTTCCTGCCAATAAATGTCATTTGTTGATGCAGCTTAGGTTCCTGGCTTGATCTTGTGTCCCCTCTTGAAGGCAACTGGAGCAGAGTCAGACCAGAAGAGAAGCAGCGCTCGGTGGAGTGGTCCTCTGCCTCTGCTGGGTCCTCCCAGCACAGAGCCTGCCAGGCGTGTGTGATGTATCAGGGTGTGCTCCCTGGAGGAACCTGTGAGGGTACGAGCGAATGGAATAGGCACTGGGAGGTCCCAGCCTCAGCCCCATCCCACAGGAGCTCTCAGCGTAAGTTGTGCCTCAGAGATGGTCCCACCCTGTGGCTTTTGTACTCATGACAGCACCAGTTGATCCTTGGCGCTGTGTTGATGAGGGGACCTACTAGGGCGCTTCAGGCTCTCCACCAAGGAGGCCCCCATGTCCAAGAGAGGCCTCTGAAGACCCTCGGTCCCAGCAGAGCGTGCACAAGCACAGAACTGGAAGAGGGACCAGGAGGGACCTCAGTGCAGCACCCCAGTGCCTGCTATGGGGCTGTCAGTTGTGTGGCCCCCAGACGTACAGGCTGATTCAAGAATGCTGGCCTGGGTGTCTGACAGTAATGGACATCAAATGTAAATCGTTAGCTTTAGGTGACAGTTTATGCCTCTCAGGGCAACACGATGACACCAGCTACAAAAACATCACCATTGTTAGAAAAAGAAATGCAAACATGGTTTGATTTTTAAAAGGACTTGTTTGCTCTAATAGCATGGACTTCAGGTACAGCTGGATTCAGGGGCTGCCGTAATGATACAGAATCTCATCTTTCTCCACCCTTCAGTTCTCCTCTGAGACAGTTGGGTCCCATGTGGTAGTAACATGAGCTCCCAAACCCTATTGCTCTACGGTTATATTCCACTAGTGTTAACGACCCCAGCGCAGAGAGCTTCTGCATCCCCAGAGCTCCAGAAAGGGTCCTACGGCTGATTCCCATTGATTTGTTCCCAGACCAATTCCTTTAGCCTGTGGGATATGCAGTACCAGTCAGGCCCAATCAGGTATGGAGCCCTGGAGGTGATGATGGAGACGGGTAGAGAGGATGGAATCAGCCCCTCCAAGTCACATGGACTGAGATGGGGAAGGGGGTGAGACTCCAAAGGAAAAGAGAAGGTCTCCTATCAAAAAATAAATAAATAAACTGTCCCCAACCCACGATTCTTAAGACGGGGGCAGAACCTGATATCTTGGTATGTCTCAGACCAAGTAAACGCAGGTGAAAGTCTCTAACCCAGTGTGACCTATTTGCACATAGCTGGGGACCTTGAATTGCTGGGCAAGTTCCCAAACCTGTTGCCAACCCAAGGGTGCTATTTCAGCAAGCCCGTCCCTCGGGGAGTTCTTAGGAATTGGAGACGTGGAGGGAGGTGTGTGGCCTTCTGCTCCAGGGAAGATCCAGGGATGGGGGATCTCTTTCAACTGTGCAGCCAGATTGTCCCATGGTCTTTGAGGACCACCCTTCCAAAATGAAATGAAAACACAAAAGGACTTTGGCCAGAAGTGCACAACCAAGTTTTTAATAAAATCATTACAAATATGTACAAAGCATCTCCAAGGTACGAAATTCCTCTTACAAAAGAGCACAACGAACCAACGTCAGGACCCAGAACGGAATGTCCCCAAGCTTATTGCCTCTCCAGCTGGGTCAGAGGCCCCACCCAGGTTCCAAAGACCCTCACAGCCATCCCTGCCACACATACAGGTTCCTTGACGTTTATAGTGCAAAAGACGGGGGGGGGGTGTTAGGGGGACATGGGGGACAAGTGGGGGAGGAGGGCAGGAGGGAGGGAAGAGGACTTCTTACAGCTTCAGACAGGCCCTGTTCCCAAGCTCCATGCTCCTGCCCTGGACCTTATCAAAAACAGGAACACAAGAGTGGGCTCTGAATCCGTAAGATGCCCCAGGTGTCCCCAAATGTGACACTATACAGTAGGCCTAAGTCGGGTTCCTCAGCTCCCTGCTGGGGCCACCTGTATTCTTGCCCTTGACCCAGCAATTCCGCATGACAGGTCCTGAATGACACAGCAGGCAGCCCCTGGACTTGGGGTCACACAGATGTGACAGCCGCTCTCTCATGGGGTGGCCTTAGGCTGAGTTGTGCAACCTCTCTGAGCCGCAGCTCCAGCCGCTGTAGACTCTGCTGGCTTGGGTGCGAGGAATCACCCAGGGAAGATGCATAAAGCACTTCACACAGTGCCCGGTAGCAGGAGCGCCTCATAACCGAGCACTCTGATTATTATAAAAAGCAGCAAGGACCAGTCTTCATACTGGGGAACGAGTTCCAGCTGAGAGCATGGTGCACAGTAAATACCATATAACAATCTGCCGGCAAAGCTTGGGGTCACAGTGGTGACCTGATAAATCTGTTATAGTGAACCAGACTGGAAAGGGACGTTTCACATCTTCTGGTTCCAGGCAGGGTTGCCCCTCCAAGATCCATAAGTCAATCTTCTGAGATGGAATTCTGCAACCTGGCACACTGTAGATGCTCAATAAATATGTGTTGAATGAATCAATTAAATTTTTAAAAATAAACTTTCAGATTAAGTTTTAAAATGACACATTGACATCAACTTCCTCCCTCTATGGAGCTTCCAATCAGCTCCTTTGGAACTAGGCCAGAGTGTCTAGCCTGTTCCCTTTCACTTCCTAACTAACTTCTGACTCTGATTGCCCCAGGTCAATGGAAGGGAATTTTCAGAAAAAGAAATCGGTATCAATACAGAAGAACAAAACCTATGTGCTGGTCACTGCAGCTTTGAATACCAAGCGGGCACTTGGAAAGTCCACTGTGGTGCACCAATGTCCCCAAAAGATACTTGTGTAGGAGGTGGGGTGCGCTAAGACTCCCCCAATTTCCCAGCAGGGACAGTGATATTTTTGTTGCTGTCAGAAACATAATAGAGTTAGGAGATCAGCCATATAACTTGTAAAACCAATCACAGCTTCATTGTTCTGTGACTATTGTTTAAATCACCATTTTTTCCCCATTAAAATAGGAAAGAAACAAAATGAAGACCTTTGAAAGAAGTCCCCCGAGTGCCAATGAAGGGAGCCAGGTGGGGACAGGAATTGCTTTTAGGAGAGGCCCCGCCACCTCCGGGGCTAGGACCATGGACAGCAGCCAGCAGGGTCAGTGGGCTCCCCGAAGAAATCAAAGCTGCAACTATGACAAAGAATAGAAAATGGAACCTCAAATTTGAAAAGAGCACTTATTTGCTTGGGGAGGGGATGGGGTGACCAAGAGAAGCTTCCAGAAGGAAATGGATTTCATCTGGAAGGTTGAAGTCCCATGGGGCTTCGGCCTCTCTGGCTCCCAGACCCCCACCCTCTGAGAGCAAGCAGCGCCATCAGGAATGTGGGGGCACACAGCCCCTTGTCTCATTATGCAGCGAGCTATCTAAGGGATGATCTCAGAGGCCTCCCTCTGCTCTGCACGGACACACACGCGCGTGCACACACACACACACACACACACACACTGCTGTCTGCTGAAACCCGATATGAGGTCTTTTTTAAAATTTATTTCAAAGCCTCCCTCCCTCTCTCCCTTTCCCTCTCTTCACAGACGCTCTGCAGTGAAGCTAATCAAAATCAATGGCTCCTTGGCAGCCGTAGGAAAGGGGTGGGGGAGGGAAGGGAGGGACGGTGCCAGCAGTCTGCACACTGTGGAAATATTTTTAAAAAAACCAAAAACAAAAACCATCCCACGATCTCATGCAATCCAAGTAATGCGACAGGAGAGATGGTGGAGACAATAAATATATATCTATATCTATATATATATATATATATATCATGCTTCAATTTCCTAATACAAAGATCCATCAAGAAGTCAAATCTCATATAAAAACAAGCATTAAAAACAACCCCTTGTCAAAAATTGGGGCAGTCGAGAAGTGCACTCAAATTAATGATGTGCAGGAAAGGCCAGGATTCAATAAATACACAGTTTCTAATGGTGCAAGGGAATATGTACATGGAACTTGGCTGTAAAGCTCCTTCGGGAGGCCTTGGGTGCCCAGTTCTCAGCAGTGTGGCTTCATTGAAATGGAAATTGCCCAACATACCATCCCCAGCGTTTGGAGCTTGGTTCCTCCAAGGGATGTGCCCTCAGCAAGTCAGGGTGGGAACAAAGAGGTCCTCTGACTTTTCACCCTGTCCTGGATCTACGGGGTCAGCATGTCCCCACTGTAGTCTTGAAGGTACGAAGAAGCAGAGAGAACTGTGAAGCAGGAGACCGCAGTGATGGAAAACGGACGAGCTAGGACAAGTAGGACTCTCGTTGCTGGCTATGAAAGGGACTAAATACAAGCAGGAACTGTTATCCCTACCGTTCCTGTGAAATCCGCCCTCTCTGACTTCCTGGCTTGATGGAGATGTCACCTTCTGTCCTCAGCAGTCCCTTCCTGCTCTGCAGCCCCCTACAGACATCTACTGGTTTCCAGAAACCAGCTTGCTTGCTTCGCTTTGCTGGGGGCTGTGAATGTGGGGGTGGGGGCTTCCCTCGCCTTCAGTGGTTCTGGACTGCATTTTGCTTTAAAGGGCTGTTTGGAAAAGCATAAGGCGTGGATTAAAAAATCAGAAGAAGAAAGAAACCCAGCTCTCAGCTTGCAGCAACCCTGACGGGTTCTGCAGTTGAAAGGGCCTGGTAATAATTCCAGCCAGGCACAGGGAGGATCATTCCCCGTTGAGCCCTATGCACCTTGACAATTACCGATCCTGCTGCTGGCTGCTTAGAACGGCAGGGGTGTCTGCTAACCAGCTTGCTGGAGCCCCATCTCTAGACACTGGGTGGTGACCTGCAAATCCAGCCTTGGAGAATAACTGAGTCTGCAGGAAGGGCCTTCGCCATCTCAGCCACAAAAATCATGGTTTGTGTGTGAGTGTGTGATATGCGTGCACCAAGAAATAATACCTGTTTTGTTGGAATTTATTTTTAAAAGTGAAAGCAAAAAACAATCACTGCTCCCTGAAGAGTCATTGCAGCCAAGTCTCAGTCCAGCACACATCTTTTTTTAGCCCTTCTAGAAACTTCTGAAAATAGTAGCTTATCCTGGGGGGAAAAAAAATCAGGCCTCTGACAGCCCGAGAGATGCTGGTACATGTCATTTAAATGACCCACTCCCTCCCCCAACGTCCCTTGCTTATAAATCACCCTTAACCAGAAGTGCAGCCATTTCTTGGCCCTTTAATCCATAAAACCAAAGCCCCCAAATCCCCTTGGACAGTGGGGGAGGCCAGGGGCTGAACTCCCAGGATATTTTCGTGGGGGTGGAAGAGATAGCAACCGAGTCGCACATGAGGCCAGCTATCCATAGCCTCCTAACCAGGCACTCAGCAACGCCGTCCCCTCCGCTCCTCCCTCCTGGACCCACACACCTCTGGGCCTCCACCTGCACGCGGAGAAAGGGAAGAGACTCTCAAGTCCACTTTTGCTACTCATCCCTCAAAACAAAAAAATCCAGAACAGCAAAATAGCAATCTCTCTCGTGCCCTGGCCTTCAGGTCTGTCTGCGGACGACGTGGAGGCCCCAGCAAGAACATGCTTAGCACCAGCAAAAGCGAAGTGAAGCACCAGAGACTCCAGATTGCAGGAAATTAAAAATCAAAAACAAAACACATCCCATTTATCTGGCTGTGACAGCGGGATCTAGCGACCTATCTAGACAGGGGCAGAGTGGCCAGGATGTGTCAAGAAACGGAGGGATCCTAGACTGCCCCTACAAACAGGTCCCACAGTCTCCCTTTTCTTTTTCTTTCTGTCTTCCCTGCTTCCATTTTACCTCTCATTCCACCAGCATCTATGCCCCGGCACTGGGTGGATGCTGGGGCAAATTCCCACCAGTCCTTGCAAATTTCCTAGATACAGAGCTGCAGGCATCTCTCTTCTGGTGCCCCAGACATTACAAAGTATCAGAGTTCACATCCGAGGTGTGGAAAGGGAGACCAGGTCCTAGACAAGGCATGCACTGATACGTAATATTCATATTTTCTCTCTTTTTTGTATATATAGAGCTATATCATAAATAGCATTGGGGTGTCTGTTTCTGCAGCTGGGTTTCCCAAGGGCTGCCCCAGTCCCGTTCGTGTTCGACTGCGCTCCAGGTGCCATCTTTATCCTCCACTTCTGTCTCCAAGCGCCAACCGTGGCATTTGAAGCTCTGGGCTTCCCCTCAGGAAAACGGGAACCAGCTTTCTCCAAGGACGCAGGGTTTCAACCTGCAGAAATAAAGATTTGTATTTCGGTCAGTGCAGACAGCTGCCTGGGGTGACGTCAGCGCAGCGGGCCGCTGCACAGCCAGCCCCAGATGTCACAGGGGGAGGGGAACTGCTCCCTGGGAAGCTGGGGTTTTCGGAGGAGAGGTTGGCTCAAAGCTGGGCTTGAGGGGCTGGAGCGGTGGCTCAGCGGTTACAGCGCCTGCCTGGCGTGCGTGAGGACATGGGTTTGAACCCCAGCACCACATACACAGGAAGTGTCAGAGCAACGAAGGCCACTTGAAAAACCAGGGAAAATTGATTCTCTCTCTTTAAAAAAAAACATATTTAAAACAACAACAAAAAAGCTAGACTTGGTGTTCCTCCCCACTGGCCAGAAGCTCTGCCCACGTCGCAGCCTTCACCATGGACATCTGCACGCACACCTTGTCTTTGTCGACCTAGACATTTACATTGGCATCTTCTGAAATTAAGAGAGAGAATCTAGAGCCACATTGCCTTTTGCTCCTCCAATTTAGGAATAAATTCATCTATTTACCTTATAGATTCATTTTCTTTCTTTTTTTTTTAATATTTTTGAGACAAGGGGCCCCCACCACTAAGTTGCTGAGGCTGGCTTTGAAATCGCGATCCTCCTGCCTCAGCGTCCCAAGCTCCTGGTTACAGGTGTGTGCCATCACACCCAGCATAGATTCATTTTCAAAGCAGAATCGTGAACAGTCTCTGCTCAGTCATTCATTCACTTATTCATTCATTCTTTCTTAAACATGCCTAGCACCAAAGTAGGTGCTACAAATCTCAGGTCACAATTCTTGCCCTTGAGGGGCTCAGAGGCCAACAGGGAGTAGGAGAGAAATTGATAGCACAATCTTAGCAGTTGGAGCACTTGCCTGGCATGCATGAGGACCTGGGTTCAAACCCCAGCACCACGTACACACCTGAGTGTCGGAGCAACAAAGACCAGATGAAAAACTAAATAAAGTTGATTCTCTCTCTCTCTCTCTCTTAAAAAAAAAACAACAAACTTTTACACAGATGTTCACAGCAGCATTATTCAAAATTGTCAAAAAGTGGAAACAACCCAAATGTCCACCAACTAATGAATGGATAAACACAATGTGCAAAGGAATATTACTTGGCCATAAAAAGGAATGAAGTACTATTGCTCCTTTCTCCAAGATGAATGAACCTGGAAAGCATCATGCTAATTGAAAGAACCCGGACGCAGAACGATAGATATTATGTGATTCCATTTACACGGAATGTGCACAGAAGACAAATACTCACAGACAGCAAGTAGAATGAAGGTTACTTAGGACCAAGGCGAGTGGGGACTGGCTGCTAATGGGTTTGGGGTTTCTTTCAGGGAAATGGAATATGTCCAAAATTAATAGTGAGGACAGTGGCACAACTCTGTGAGTGCACTAAAAACCTCTGTCTTGTACACCTCAGAAGGGTTGGCTCAGAGGTAGAGTTTGTCTAGCATGCATGAAGTCCTGGGTTCAATCCCTAACACTGCAAAAAAAAAGTGGATTTTATGGCTATAAATTATCAGGGGAGATTAAAAATAATTCCACACACTGCTCCGAAGCAGGTTAAGCTCCATGTGAATAATGCAGACTAAGTGGTATAGGAGAGAAAGCAGGAGAGAGATGGCTTTATTCCTTCCAGGGTAGAAAAAGCCCAACATGTTCCTCTGGCCTCGGGGTTCCTGCTGGGTTTGGCCAATAGGAGGTGCAAATGGGAAGTGAGATCTTGTCTATTTCTTCCCTGGCTGTCTTCCTGCTGGTCACAGATTGGCCACAGCACCTGCCAGCCAGCTACAGCCCCCTCCTAGCTCCAGGTGGCATTCTGCAGAGTGGTGCCAGCTCCTGTCTATTGCACCCCTGGGGGCTGCATTCTCCCTTCCGGTTCCTTAAATCCTGCCCACATCTTTCCCCTGGACCCTTGCAAAACTCTGCTCTGACCCCATCGGGGATGCCTCTGCCTCTACCTCGGACACTGACTAATACATCTGACTGCACAGAAGAGCTGAGTCATAAACACAGGGTCGCCACGACCGCCATCGGCTCACAGTCACAAGGATCCAAATCAGTGACCTCAGACCTTTTGCTGCTGATCTGCTCAGGAGGAAACAAAGGACCTGCACAGCCTGCCTTGTCCAGTCCCCTTCAGACTCCTGCCTCGCTCTGCAGCCACCCTCTGTTGTCACAGAGACTCCGATGGACTCAATAGATGGGCACAAACTCAGTCCCAGGCCTACAGAACGGAAGTCAGTGGATTCAGACACTGGTAATGGGGGCTGGAGCTGTGGCTCAGCGGTTACAGTGGTGGCCTGGCATGCAGGAGTACGCGAGTTCAAACCCCAGCACCACATACACAACAAAGTCTTGGAGCAATGAAAATCACATGAAAAAACTAAATAAGAACTGTTTCTCGCTTTCTCTCTCTCTCTCTCTCTCACGGTCCCTCTCTCTTTAAAAAAAAAAGACACTGGTAATTATGCTGCCTTTAGCATAGGCACAGAGAAAAGGAGGGATGGAGGGGGTGAAAGGAATGTTTACTGAGCACCTACTATGTGCTATCAGGTATGCTGGCTGCATGCCAGGCATTGATGTCTGCACTGGAGAAGACAGGTGTTAGCCTCAACTTGCCTGGGAAGACACAGCAAGCCAGAGGCCAGAGCTATAAATGACCACTGATGACAGGTGTATACATAGCCCAGAAGTCAGGGTGGGGCTACATTTGCCGAGGAAGCTTCGAAAAGGATGCAGGATTTGCACTGAGCCCTGAAAATACATATTTGGAAGAAGGAGGATTGTGTAGGTGGGCAAGGGGCTACACAGTGTAGAGGGCAGGAATAAGCCTGGTTCAAACAGGATCAGGATGAGCAAGAAATGGCATCAGAAAGTTGGAGGAGCTGAAGTTGTCTTGGATATATGTGATGAATACAAATGAAGAGAAAATAACAGCGGCTTCAGGAGAGATGAAACTTTTCTTTTTTTAAGAGAGAAACAATTTTATTTTTTTCATCTGGTTTTTGTTGTTCCAATACTTAGTTGTTGTATGCGGTGCTGGGGTTTGAACCTGGGTCCTCGTGCATGCTAGACAACCACTCTACCACTGAGCCACCACTCCAGCCCCCGAAAGAAACTGTTTTTAAAGATATGATTAACTGGGGCTGGAATGGTGGCTCAGTGGTTGGAGCATTTGCCCAGCACATGGTCGGAAGGGAGTTTGAACCCCAGCACCATGTACACAACAAATTGTTAGAGCAACGAAAGCCACATGAAAAACTAAACAAAAATTGATTTTGTCTTTCTCTCTCTCTCACTGGCCCTCTATCTTGAAAAAAAAAAAAAGTATTAACTACATTCCCCAAAACAATGGATTTTTTTTTTGTGAACTAGGTAATAAAAGCAACTGATTTCACTTTCCCTACCTATTTATTAATCATTGAGCCAACAGTGAATCTGTCTAAGGGTTTAGGGTTTCTGGGTGTGTTAGTCACCTTTCCGTTACTATAACAAAATATCTGAGGCAACAAACTTATAAAGAAGAAAGGTTTATATTGGCGCTCAGATTTGCAGTTTTCAGTCCATGGCGGCTGGCCCCATCACCTTGGAGCTGTGGCATGGTGGGCAATCGGCGATAGAACACAACTGCTCACCTTGCGGTGGTCAGGATGCAGAGTATACCCTTTAAGACACCTGTGATGACCACACGACCCCCCGTGAGGCCCTACTTCTGTTTTTTAGATGAGAGGGACAGTGAGAGGGAATCAGTTTTATTTAGTTTCTCATGTGGCTTCCGTTGCGCAGACACTTTGCTGCGTATGTGGTGGTAGGGTTTGAACTCATGTCCTCATGCTTGCCAGGCAAGCACCGTAACCGCTGAGCCCCACTTCTTAAAACTTCAGCCGCTTCCCAGTGGCGCAGCAGGCTCAGGATCAAGCCTTGGACACAAGGGTCTTTGGGGGACATTTATCCAAAATGTAGTCCTGGGCTGCTCAGTGGACGCCCTCTGGAGCCCATTTCCTGTGGGTCACAGGTAGGTGTTCACGGTCAAACGTGGGCCTGGGAATCACCTCTGGGCATCACCGTTGAGCACGTGGCCCCCTCTCTGCGGGCTCTGTGTAACCAATTCCCACAAAGACTGGGCCCACGCAGGCCTCCGAGGGATCTCAAGTCGCACACCCTCGGCCAGGGATCCAGCCCACAGAACCAGTCGCGGGAACGGGCTCTGGGAACAGCCTCCTAGCTTCCTTTGCAAGCACAGCAATTTGGAAACAACCCACGTGTCCATCAGCAGAAGACCAGACTGACACGCAAATCACGCGCAGCAGAAGGGCACAGATCTCCATGTGCCGGCAGGACGGTCGCTGATTCTTAACTGAAAAGAGCACGAGGCTAAGGAGCCTGATTTGAGCAAGTGTGAGTTCATATACGACACACACACCCACACACACACACACACACACACACACACACACACACATTGACCGCTTTACATGAAATGCTTGAGCCAGAAAGTGTTTTGGAGTTCGGATATACCTTGGGGATGGGACCCAAGTCTACCCACAACATCCATTTCATGCAATACTGTCAGCTCATCCACAGTTTGAAGGCAACCTGTCACATGAGGTCAGGTGTGGAATGTCCGTGTTATCACACGGGTGCCCCAAATGTTTGTCAGATTCTCAAGGTAGGGATAAAGCCAGAATCGCCTAACAGTAAGGGCACCAATGACTGAACTGAAATTCTGATTCAGACAATTAAAAGCTGTGTGACCTTGAGTCAGTCTTTTAACCTCTCTGGGCCTTGGTTTCCATAGATAGAAAAGGGAGACAGTAATGGTTCCGCTTCCACAATGCCAAGGTAAGGACTAAAAGTATTGATATATGCAAGACACTTAGAAGCAATGGCACAGTAAGGTCTACATTTATTATTGTTGTTGTTATTGTTATTTACCCTCAGGGAGTGGATTTGGAAACAGTATAAAAGCACCCACTGTGTGTTATATACTTTACCTTTGCATTAGTGTGTGTGTGTGTGTAGGTGTGGTTTTCATTTTTTTTTTTTTTTACAAGTAGTCACTGTACAACTTAAAACTATTTTTTAAACGTCAAGTCCACCAGTCCCTGTGAGCCACTGCTCCGCTCCTGGGATATGTTCCCCTCCGGGTTGGCTCATAACGAACTTTCTCAGATGCTGACTCACAACCAAAGCTCATGGCTGGAGAGATTCAAGACTCATGTTGGAGAAATGTTCCCGATTCCACTTTTCACCCACTCTGGGGCGGGGAGAATGTGAACCTCAAGGTCCTGCCCCCTGGGTGCAGAGACGCTGCATTACTTTGGGCGCAGAAGACCAAGAGCTGGGAAATCCAGCTCAGCCCCAGACAGGGCAGGAGGTGCACGCCCTTCCTCCCAAGTCCAAGAAGAAAGACTTGAGACTCTTGGATTCTTGGATTCCCTGCTAAGTGGCCCTATTTTTAATTTTGTTAAATATCTTTTTTTTTTTCCTATTTGTGCAAGTGGTGAAAGAATAGAAAAGTCCCCTTTGCTCCCTCTCAAACCCCTCCCATCTGTCCAGAGCTGCAGGAGTGGCTGCGCAGCCTCCCAAAAAGTATTTTCTGTGCATTTGTAGATGCCATGTCCTTTTCTCCTTTTCCTATCACTCTGTGCCCAGAGCCCAGCACACAGTACATGCAAAATTCACGATCTGCTGAGTGTCAGTGAATGAACAAGCACGTGGACCTAGGCGGCCGCTCCCAGCTCTGCCGTCTTTGGTTCCAGCAGGTTGACTTTGAGGGTTCAAGCAGATCCAGCAATCCCGTGCCTGCAAACCGGAGGAAGCGCTGCTCTGTCCACGCCATCACTAAATAAGGTCCGTTCATGCTGGCCCGTTAGGGAGCCAAGGAGACTATGCTCCGGGGACTGAAGGAGCAAAAGGCTCTTGGGTGTTCAAGAAAGGAAGAGCCTTCGGCAGCCTCTGGAAGAAGTGTTTCCTCCCCTTGGCCCAGTCCACAGCTATCAGTTAACAGTTATCAATGCAGACAGTGAAGAGAATCAATTCCCTAAAGTGTACCCCCAGACTCAAGGACTCACAGCTGCTACAAGTTACACCAGGGAGCCTTGGACATCAAACTAACGTGACTTTCAGAGGGGTTAGGCTTGAGAATTGGGCACAGTGCTGAACCCAAATCAAATGAGCAGAGACTTCTTAAAGCAAACTGTGGTGGATAAAGGCCATCTTGCCCCATGCAGCCCCTCCTATAAACATGCGTGTGTTTTGACCCCCTCGTTCCACCTCTGAGAGCTTCGTCTTCTGATTGCAAAGTTATCCAAGCAAGAATGCTCCTTGCAACGTGGTTTACACCATCGAGGAAATGGGATGCTGGGGCTGGAGCAGTGGCTCGGCAGTGGGAACTTGCCTGGCATGTGCAAGGACACAGGTTCAAACCCCAGCACCACATACACAACTAAGTGTTGGAGAAATAAAGGCCAGGTGGAAAAATAAATACAAATTGATTATCTTTCTCCCTCTCTCCCTCTCTCTGTAATGGGATGGTGGGCATGGTGGTGCACACCTGTAATCCTAGCAGCTCAGGAGGCTGAGGCAAGAGGATCTGAAGTTCAAAGCCAGCCTCAGCAACTTAGCAAGGCCCTGCCCCCCCCAAAAAAATATATATATATGACTTGAGGATATGACTTGGTGGTTAAGGGCCCCTGGGTTCAATTCCCAGTACCCAAATAAATAAATAAATGGCAAAAGTCCCTGGGGAGGGAACCAAATAAGGAAGCCATGGTCCATCCAAGTAACGGGACACCAAGTGAAATTTTTTTTTAAAAGAGAAGGACAGAGAGAGAGAGAGAGAAAGAGAGAGAGAATCAATTTTTATTTTTTCACATGGCTTTCATTGCTCTGACACTTAGTTGTGTACATGGGTGCTGGGATTTGAACCTGTGCACTCGCGCATGCCGTGCAAGCGCTGAGCCACCGCGCCAGCCCCACCAAGTGAAATTTAGCAAGGATGATGAGAAGCTTTCTGTGTTGACCTGAGAGGATCTCAACAACCTGCTTTTACCGGGGAAAATGGCAGGTGAAACACAAACGAGCCCACGACCTTCAAATAGGACAATCGTGTGGGCGCCTGCATCAGGGAAGGTCTGGAAGGTGATCCCCGAGGTCAGGGATCATGAAGGAAACACAGTGAGCCCCGTGAAATGCATCTGGAGGTCTGGGATACCCGGAATGTTTGTCTTATCTAAGGGCATTTCTGACACTCGTGGTTTCTGACACTGGAAATACGGACTTCTGCATGACTCCCTGAATTCTAAATGTTAGTGGGGGAAAAAATAAATGCAGGCAAGTCAAACACAACTGAAACGCAGGCCACAGTCACCTGGGAAGCGAATGGTTTCGACCCTGGCACTCGAACACCCTTAGGGACAGCTGGCTTTTAAGGCCTCCTTATCTCAAGCCTCAGTAGCTATCTCAGGGCCCCACATTCCCTGGCTGCAAGGTGAACCCTAATGTCCTACCTAGCTCTAGCTATGTCTCTAGAAGAGTGACACTTTGGGGGGGCAGAGGTCTTTTGAGAACTGGGTCAAAACCATGGTTTCCCTCTTTGGGAGGTGGAATTGGAGGAAGGTGACTTCGGCCAATTTTATTGGTGCAGCTTATGGGATTCCCCAATCGCCCACTTTCCTTCATTCAGTACCTAGGGACTGACTGCTCTGTGCCAGTTGCCCTGCTGAGATACTGGGATACGGCGAGGGGCAGAGCAGACATGGTTTGCACCCACAGGGCCCGTGCTGCGCAGAATGGGAGCCTTCTCCTAGAGTAGGGACCAAATCAGTAGAGTACGGTCCACCCAAGCAATGGCACGCCGTGCAGCCTCTCCCAGCCCTGGGGCGGTGACTCCAGCAGGCTGCTGGTGAGTCGCAAATTGGGGGAGGCAGAGCAAATTGGGGGAGGCAGAAGTAGCATCTGCGTTAAACTAGAGGCTAAAAAACCAAAACCCTTGGAGCTCTTGTCCCTACCATGGACATGGGCCCACAGGCTCAACTCACACCACAGGTATAGCACATGTCCCCAGCTGTCACTTGACATGCTCAGAACGTCAGTGACATGGCCACATTGCAGCTTCCTGTGCACTGAGAGCTCACTGTCCTGGCATGGAAGTGGGTGCCAGGTTATACCGAGGGCCCTCCAATGGCGCCGTGAGGATTCCCAGTTTACAGGGCAGGAATGGGGCTCGGGAGGTAGGGGGACTTGATGAAGGTCACACGGCTAGTAGATGGCTGATGGAGGCCTTATTGATGGAGCATAAGACCAACAGTTAGCAGTGGTTAGGGTCCTGATCAAGGATTAGATCCATGGTCTGCCAACAGATGGTAGTTTAGGTCTAGGAGGTCTTTGAAATGGGTGCCTCTCCTTGAATCCATCCTAGTGATCCACTCCCAGACCTTCCCCTCCAAAGCCTCTCGAGGTCCCCCCACATCAGCACTTTAGCATCCTACAGGACTCATTGAGCACCATAAGCTAGATCCGGGAGTACCTGATAAACATGACCCCTCTGCCCTGGTGACAAGAAGGCAGGGACTCTCTCCAAGCCTTGGTGACATTGCTGGCTGAGATTTGGAGCCTTCTCCCAAAGCCGGTCAAGGTATGCTGAGTCACCCACACTCCCACACTGGCTGGAGGTGCAGTCCAAGAAGAACATTCCATAGATTAACTAAGGACAGTAGCAGCTCTGGAACCAGGCTAACCATTATATGTACGGGCCAGTGGCACGAATGGACAACAGTGGGTGTCTAGGTGTAAATGTCTTTACCACATTTACACTGTCTAGACAACCCTTATAATACAAAAAAAAGAGTTAACATGCATATCAAAGTTCCACTTGGGGATATTTGGGGACAAATCACCTGTGATGTGTGTAGTTATCCACGAGGAAGGTCTTCACTGTGCTGGAAGCTCTCTAAATGCCCAACGGCGGCGGATTGTGAATATCAATGTTGGAATAACCAAATAGTCAGCCCCTAAGAGGTATGTCCAGCATGGAGAAATGTGTGTGACCCAGTCAGCACCCCAGCTCCCATCGAATCCAACCCACAGTGAACGGACAATATTCAGAATAAAACTGCATCTGTACTGAACATGTACAGACCTTTCTCTTGTCATTCCTAAGCGACACAGGGAACAGCCATTTACGAAGCAGGCATGTTGAACTGGGTGTTGTTAAGTGATCTGCAGATGACGTAAAACACACAAGAGGATATGCGTAGGTTGTGTACAAATCCAAAGTGTACAAAGTCCCTTTTGAAGAAAGGACTTGAGCATTTGTGTATGTTGGTGACCAAGGGGATCCTGGGACCAGTTCTCTGAGCATACTGAGGGATAACTGTATATTGAAAAAGTCGTTTACAGATAACATCTATCTATCTGTTTAAGTTCTTATCCATGCCGTTTTGTAAGTGGAAAGAAATGTACGTGTGGGTGATGAGACAAAATGATCACTACAATCTTCTTTTTAAATTTCTACAAATTTTTTAAGAGAGAGAAAGAGAAAATTAATTTTATTTATTCATATGTTTTTTGTTTTTGCCTACACTTAGTTGTGCATGTGGTGCTGAGGTTCGAACCTGGGTCCCCACGAATGCCAGGCAAGTGCTCTACCGCTGAGCCACGGCTCCAGCCCCTGTATAGATCTTTATTAAAAGAATTATAAATGGGCTGGGGATGTAGCACAGCCGTTGAGAACCTGCTTAACAAGCGCATGGCCCCAGGTTCCATTCCCAGCACCACAAAAAAGAGACACAGACAGAGAATCCTAAGTGCATGTTCATCTTTTATGGATTGATTCAAAGTAGAAATTGTTCTTTCTCAAAAGGAAGTTTTTTTTTTTTTAAACTAGTAGTATTGGTTTTTGGATGCTAGGGACAGAACTCAGGGATTCCCACATGCTAAGCACCTTTTGTACCACTGAGTTACACCCCCAGTCCCAGGAAGGGTTATTAAAAAAAAAAAAAAAGATAAACTACTTCCAGGAAGCTGCCATCCCATGGAACATTTTCACATTATCTAACAGATGCCATTTATTTATTTGTTTGTTTGTTTGTTTATTTAAGAGACAAGGACAGTGAGAGAGAGAGAGAGACAGAGAGAATCAATTTTTACTGAGTTTTTCACATGGCCTTCGTTGTTCTGACACCCATTTGTGCACGTGGATGCTGGGGCTCGAACCCGTGCACTTGTGCATGCCGAGCAAGCACCACAAGTGCCAAGCCACCGTTCCAGCCCCTAATAGATGCCATTTAAATAATACAAAACACAGTACAACATAGGATTTATCCCATTTAACACTGCAACCTTCATAGACTGAGAGTCCAGGAAAGTCGCAGAACAACAGATTTTCTATGTGATTTTGTTCACTCTTCCACATCTGCTTTGGGGATTTAGAAGTTTCTAGGGAGCATCTCCAAGAGTTGTACGGAGGAATCAGGGCCCCACAATTAGGATCCCAGGTAGGCGGTCCCTGGTGACACCATCAGGTGTTAGAATTGCACCATGGAAGGGTCAAGTCGGATCCAATGGAAAGGTTCAGAACTTCTTTGGTTTTAAACAAAACAGGGGATGGAAATCTTTTGCTCTCAGACCCTCTGCTCAAAGCTGGACCTCCTTTCTCTGGAGGCAAGACTATAATTTACTTCTATTCAGCATTTTCCAAATAGTTGACAATGAACTTCTAAACTTTTTGTAATTAAAAAAAAGTTACTTAAGAAAAAAAAGAATATTGCAAAGTTTTCCAGAGCAATTGATGTCTCTGACTCAGGGAGCAAAGGTTCACAGGAGCCAAGCACTGCGAGGCAGCCATCTTGGAGAAGCCAATGTTCTCTCCTCAGGAGGGTTAAAAGAGTTTCCTTCTTGAGGCTGGAGTGGTGGCTAAACAGTTATGGCACTTGACTGGCATTTGCAAGGACATGAGTTCAAACCCCAGTGCCACATACACAACAAAGTCTCAGCAACGAAAGCCACATGAAAAACTAAATAAAATTGATTCTCTCTTTCTTTCTCTCTTTCTCATTGTCCTTCTCTCTTAAAAAAAAAAGTTTCCTTCCTTGTCATCCAGCCATATCAAAAGATGCATTTTACTGATGTGGGCCAAAACTCAACAGTGGGGGCACCAGTTTAGGGCAGAAGGGGGCGGGGAACTTTGTGGAGTTGAATGGTTTAAGTTCTTAGGCAATGAAGATCCAACCAGTGTCCACAGTGGCACTGAGGGTTGGCACCAGTGAGCCAGTGCAGGACCTCCCAGACACTGGCAGGAAGCTTCTAGTAGGAGGGCGGAGCAGGGTCAGCGTCCGCGTCTCCGGTCTGAATGAAGCTAAGAGCACCTGTGGGCAGAGGTCAGGACTTGCTCATTTCTGCATCCCGCATCTTAGTGCTCAGCTCAGCAGCCAAGCCACACACCTTGCTTTCCTGTTGCTCAAACACAACACGTGAGGGCTTACCTCCAGGTGGTTCAGCGGGCACGCTATTACATTAGCATCACAATCACCTTTAGAGCTCCCAGCATTTTTGGAAATTATCTCTGTGTTAGATTGCATAATCCAAAGATGTCCACAACAGTATTTCCTGTCTCACATGCTACTCTAGAACCTTTCCACTCTCCATGGCCTGAAGTCTGACCCTCACCTTCAATCTGGGCTGGCTTGTGACCTGCTTCTAACCAAAGTGACTGCCAAAGCTGGGTCAGGAAAGCAAAGCAGCTTTCACCAGGTTCCCCTGGTCACTTGTTCTTAGAGCTCTGAACCATCATCTCAGAATCCAATCTTTCCGGCCGCCATGTTGTGAGGAAGCCCAGGCTACAAGAAGAGGCTCTGATTGACAGGCCCAGCTGTCTCCCAGCAACAACAGCCAGACCTATAAATGAAGTTGCCACTCAGTCACACACCTGGCCCCCAGTCACTCTGCAGCAGGAAGCCCCCACAATGTCCTGACCAGATTCCCAGCCCACAGCATGCATGAGCATAATAACTATTTGAAGTCACCAAGTTTTAGAGTCACTCATTATGCAAAAGTAAACAGAATATGCTTTATTTACTATTCATTTCTCTTTCCATTAAAAATTTAAGTTCCATGGGAGCAGGAGATTCTATGTCTGGGTCCTTCCTGTATCTACAGTGCAACACTGCATACAGTAGGCATTCACTAACAGTGCACTGCATACAGTAGGCACTCACTAACTAAGGGATGGGGATGTAGTTCAGTGATAGAGCACTTGCCTACCATGCTGAGGTCCTGGGTTAGGTCCCAGATACCATATAATAATAGTAATAATAGTAATTAAATATTAATAGTTGAATGAGAGAAAGAAGCTGAATTTGGGGAATAAGAACTATCTTAGGGTAGGGATATAGCTCAGTAGCAACGCTTGACAATCATGCACAAGACAGGGGTCCATTTCCTGCAGGGGGTGGGGACAGAGGGCTGCCTCACAGAGTTTCTAACTAATTTGTTTTTTCAGCACATAGTGTACCAGTGACAAGCAAGTCACCATGGCCAGGGACACCATGGCAGAACTCAATGCTCCTGTGAAACCCTACCACGCAAACACCAGCAGGAAACAAGAGTGAGGCCCTTTCTTGCCTCCCAAGGTAGGTCTGAAAAGCTGACTTTTCAAAATCTAGAGGAGTGATGGCCATATCCACCCAGCCCACTTCTAAGCGGGTATTTAATTATCCCTCCGTGGGGCTGTTTTTACATCCACAGCTTAGTCACTTGTGCACTCTCGGCCTCTCGCTAGGCAAGTGGATGATTCCAGACAGCGACCATGTGGCAGGAAGGCTGCCAGGGTCTTGCACATCTGGCCCCTTCCCGGGGGTGCCTCCCTAACAGCTGTCCTCCTCCTGCAGGCTGGCGCCCTCCCCTAGCCAAGCAGAAGCCCAAGCTTTCAAGCGCTAAAAGTAATCCTGGCAGGGGTGCTGGACTGGGAGGGAAGCCTGCCCTGCGGGTTGCGCCTCCGGGTTTAACCACTTAATCCCCAAAGTACCTGCCAAGAACCAGTTAGCTTGTCTGCCTGGCAGGCCAGCCCTTCATTAATTCATTAAAGCAGGCTCCTGCCGGGCCCATTATCTTCCTTACTGCTGACCACCTCTCCTCTGGGTCCTCCACAGTCCCCCTTTCTCCTTTTCCCCTGGACCCAAGGCAGGGTCTGCGCACTCAGGACCCCTCTCCCAGGCAAATTCCTCAGCTCCATTCTCTCTCCCTCCCAACGCACACTTCTCCCTCCCATGCCGCCGCCAGCCAGCGCTCCCCATAAAGCATCTTTTGTTCCTCTCCAGTATCTGGGAGCAGTGACTGGTTAAACCATATCCACCCTCCTCCCAGCCTCTCCAGCCTGGGCGGAGCCTCCCCAGGCACTTCAGAAGGGGAATCTCACTAGTGCAAGAACTCACTGTGCACCCCCTAACTCACGCCTATTTTCCTGGGCAGCCCCCCAAGTCCTGGGAGGAGGGGGAGGAAGGGGAGGGTGCTGCAGCCGCAAAGACAGAAACTTTAATTTCAGCTGAGAGGCTTTCTGCCTCAGGTTCCCACTTGAAGTCAAGTCGAGTGAACTAAGAGCCAGGCAGGCACTGTACTGGACACTTGAAAATGGTTGCTCTCCTATTCACCCAACAAACCTGGAAGAGGAGGGCTCTAGTTTACAGATGAAGATTCAGTAAGGCAGTGGCTCTTTCCCCAGGCCACAGTGCCAGCAAATGGCTGGCTACTTATTTATTTTTTATTATACTAGGGATCAAACCAGGGCTTCACACATGCTCAGAAGGCTTTACCACTGACACCCCTAGCCCTGGCTGGGCACTTAAATCCATTTGCTTCTGGTCCCTAACCAGAAGCTCTCAACCATTACACTATCCTAATCTGTCTGGTACCCAATTCCAAAGAGGACAGGTGGAATGGTGTGGAATTGCCAGCAACGGATAATGGTCAGATGTTGATCACTTTGGGAAAGGAATGTGTTAATGCACAACAGTAGTCTTGATAGCTCACATTTATAGCCACTTCTTATGTGCCGGGCACTGTTTTGGAGCTGTAAAAGGCTCCATTTGATCTAGGTACAGTGCTATTATTGTTCCCATTTCACATGTGGGAAAACTGAGTCTTGGGTTTTTGGTCCTAGTTTTTGTTGTTGTTGATTTTATTTATTTTTTCATCTGGCCTTTATTTCCCCAACACCTAGTTGTGTATTTGGTGCTGGGATTTAAACCTGGGTCCTGGTGCATGCAAGGCAAGAACTCCAATAGCTAACCCACCACTAGCCCTGATTTTTTCTTTTCTTTCTTTCTTTTTTTTTTTTTTTTTTTTTTTTTTTTTTTTTTTTTTTTTTTTTTTTTTTTTGGTGATGACTTGTGAAAATAGTTTCTCAGGCCCAAGCATAGAGTCCCAGAATAAGTATGTTGGACTTAACTACTGATCCTGAGCTTGACACCCAAGAGAATTGCAAATGGTGGTTCCCACCCTCCACAGCAGACAGAAGACTCCCTGAGGCACCCAGGTAGGGTGCAGGTGACCCTGGTTCTCCACCAGCATAAGGAAAATGGAGGGCACCCTACATTCATCACACAGCAAATGATCTTTCTCCCACGGATTTCCTTTCACTTCTACTTAATTTACTGGAGTTGGGAAAAGATGGAAAAAATTCAGCCAGGGTACAAGGAAGGTGCCTACTCTGAGATCAGGACTTTGCTGGAGGGGAGAGACTCCCTTCCGACCAGAGGAACCCCTGTACCCCGCGAGGTCAGCGGGTGATGTGCGACGGTGTCCGGAGGGCGGGAGGGGGCAACTCGGCATGGCAGGAAAGCTGCGTGGGGTGGCCTGGGGTTAAGGCTCCTGAGACCGGAGAACCCTGCAGGAAGGGTGTCTACCCAAGGGGGGCACCACAGTAGGTGCTAGGAGGACCCAGAGAGGGATGTGGGGAGGACGTGGTTCGGGCCAGCACGCGGCACCCAACTCACTCTGGGACAGAACCAGTGTGAAGAGGAGGAAGTAACTCTATTGCGACACTTACCTGTTGACCCTCTTACACTGCTACAGCACCAGCCAAACTCCTAGCCACCCTTCCCCTGCTGCTTGGACCGCAGTTTCCCAACTTCTCACTCAACCTCCTCCCGGCGCAGAGGAGCGCACAGGGTTCGCCCGCAGCCTCCTCTTCCGGGACACCCACATCCCCCAAACGCAGGATCACCTGCTTAGGCACAGGATCGGGGCCTGCCAGAGCCCTCCGCCCCCTGGGTGGGGCGCCCGACCACCCGCACTGCCTGTCCCAGAAAGGGAGCGCTTCAGCGATCCCACCTGTGCTCTAGGAACCGAAGCCTTGTCCCAGCCCCTTCTCCAATTCTGTTAGATCTTCCTCCCCTCCCATCTTGTCGTCTATGTCACCTTCCCAGTTGCGACTTGTTCTTCAGTGTCCTTTTTTCTCCCACCTTCCTTTCCCTCCTCAGCTACTTGTTTGCTTTTTCTTTCCTTTTTTTTTCTCGTCCCCTCCCCCTTTCGCCAAATTCCACGATTTGGCCTTCAAATCTGTCGCTGGACTCTCTTTTTCTGTTTCCCTCCCACCGTCGGTAACGTTGGTCCCAGCCCTGGGGATTCCGCAGCCCCAGTCTGGCCCCTTCTGGCCTGGAGAGAGGAAGGCAGGAGAGCGGATGGGAGCTCCCGCGCCCGGGAGCCGCGCAGAGAGCGCCCCAAAGCGCGCACTTCTCTTCGCCAGCGCCCGGGCTGCGTGGGCCCACGCGACATCTGTCGCCCTCGCTCCCGGCTCACACCCCGCGCACCCCCGCAGCTCCCCGGGCGCTGCCACCCCCCACGCTCCGGCTGCCGCCTCTCCCTGCGGGCGCCCCGCCAGCTTCCTAAGGTGTCTGTGCACGGTGGGGCTCAGCCTAGACCACAGCACGGGGCAGCCGTGGGAGGAGGAATCCGGTGCAGCTGGCTATCTCCTCTTTGATCTCCACCTAGGCTGGCCTATGGTGGCTCAGTCTAATTCTCTCCACCCCTGTTCTCTGCAGGGCTCCTCTCTACTCCAGATCCTGGAAGATGATCCTTACACTTTTCTTCCTCAAGGCGCCTAGCACAGTGCCAGGAGCACAGCTAGTGCTCCATAATTGCCCTCGCTCAAGGGCTTAGCACATTTTTCTCACTGACACTAAACACAATAGGCACTCACTGCCTGCTTCCCAGCTCTGCCCAGTGCCTAGCATAAAGCTCTCAAAAACATCCCCGCCCTGAACTCCCCAGTACCCAGAAGCTCAAAACATACTTTCTTACTAAGGCTTCGTGAAGTTCCCTAAGAACTTTCCATTCCACTTCCAGGGCCTCTCCTCATCCAAGCTACAACTGTTTGGTGACAGGAGGCCAAACTCCTTAAACCGGAGCGAGAGTTGGCAGGGTGGCGGAAATCTGCAAAGTGCGGGGCCTTGGAGCGAAAGACCCAGCCAGCGGCAAACCTGGGGGGGAGGAAGCAGCGAGAAGAGCAGGGGTGCCAGAGAAGAGCGATCCGACGCTGGAGAAGTGACACTTCTCGGGTGACTGAGAGTTGAGGTGGTGGAGACGGTGCTGATGCAGTAATGGTCGTGAGCTTGGAAGGGGCCCGGGGAATTGTTTTGAAACTCCAATACATAATTATTATTTGGCGTGGCTTAGAGCCACGTTCTTATGGCAAGTACACTTTTTACTTGCGCTGGTGGGGATTGTGTAGGCTGGTCCCAAGGCCACCGCGCTAGAAAGAGTTGCAAGGTACACTTAAGACCAAGAGATGGGGAGAAAAACGGTGGACCTTACACTAGTATGGACGGAGGGGGACTGGGTAGGAGAAGGTGACAAGATCCCTTCAAGAGAAGGGAGTGGCGGGGGAAGAGGGTAAGAGAAGAAAGCCAAACTTGTCACTCTCCCGCTCCCGGGCCAGGCCCGCGTGTGCGGTGCCCAGCTGCCGCGCCCTGGCTCTGTTCGCTCGCTCGCTTGCGTACCTGTTGCTCGATCCGCCTGGGTCTCGGCTCTGGCCCCACCAAGAAGCCCCGCGTTCCTACAAGTTCCGCCTGCCGAGCAGCCAGGCCGCCAGCGCCGCCACCTGCGCGGCCGCGCACAGCCAGGGCCAGTAGGTGGGGAGCGCGCCGGGCGCCGGCGCCCTCGGGCTCCGCGCGTGGCGCCGCCACATGGTGCGCTGGTGCAGCTCGTCGCCGAGCGCCTTCAGCCGGGCGGCGGTGAGCTGCGCGGCGGAGGAGCGCAGACCCAGGCGGCCCGCGCTGCAGGCGCACACGGCCGGGGGGCCGCGGCCGCGGTGCAGGGGGCACGGGCACATGACCGCTCGCCTCGCTCCCTCCCTGAGCTCGGGCCGCCCCTCGCCTCCTCTGCCTCCGGCCTCTGCGCCTGTCGCCGCCGCGCTCCGGCCACCGGGGGCCTCCCCTGGACACCAAGTTTCTCCTTGTGTTGTGCGTTTGTTGTGCTGACGGCGCTATTATTAATTAAAGTGTCACATGGTGGAGGGGGGCGGGGAGGGCGCGGGGAGGGGGGTTACATCATCCGGCCCCCGGGGTGGGGGAGGCTGTAGGCAGAAGAAACCAAGAGGTAACTTTTAACCCTAGCGGCGCCGGTTGCAAGCCGGCGCGGGGTTCCGGAGAGAAGGAGCGCGGCGCGCTGGGACAGGAGAAGGCGCCAGGCTGCGCGGGTCCGGGGTTTGGGGCTCTCGGGGTATCCCCGCGGCGGGGAGGTGCGGGAGGGAAGGTTTTCTCCTTTTCCTTCTGCCGAATTCAGCTCCAGTTCCGTTCTGGAGAGGGAAATGAGCTTGTTTGCCGTTTGGGGATGAAACTGATATCGAATTCGGCTGCATTATTTAAAAAAAAGCCTGTTTTGTTTTGGGGAGGTGGATGGATTCAAAATCTTGTGAAAGGGCCATATTCTGCCTAATTTGATTTGTTTCAGGTCTGACTCGTCACCTGTGGGGTTCGGGTTTGAAGACTCCGAACACACGACCCCACCCCCTGCTGGGCTTGGCAGCCTGACCCTAACGCGCCCTTGGCGCGCGCCTGGAGGCCCTGACCGCGGCGAGGTGGAGGAGTGGAAGGGTCGTCCCTAAGCCCGGGTGTTCTGTGTACACACCGGAAAGACCCTCACAAGGGGATTTCTAGATGGAAACTTTTTTTTTTTTTTTTTTGCCTGCTTTCTTTGTGAATGTCATTTTCCTGCCAGGGTTATGGTTTATAAGGGCGATCTGGATTTGATGCGCAGTGTATACCCAAGGGGCTGGCGAGGGTGGAGGGACACGTGATGTGGGGGACTCCGCCGCCCCGCAACTTTCTAGTCTGTCGGCTGCCCTGTGCTCTTCCAGACTGGGAAGTCAGAATTTGTCACCGCTGGGGAAGGTGTAGATGGGTAAGAGGGCTGCTAGGATGCCGGTTGGTGGAGGGAACCCCTCCAATGTTAAATCCACTAGGATTCAGACAGCTGTAGGAGCCCAGCGCGGGAGTTCTAAGCCAGTGATCTGGAACTGATCGGTGGACTCTCTTTCCCACCTGCAGTGTTGCCCTATCAATTCTTTGGTGCCTTGGAAAAGATTCTTTAAGATGATGAACTTACTTTTGGTCTATCCTGAGGAGAGAGCTTCCCCGCTTGGCCTGAAGCATGCTGCAAGGACCACGTCAGGGCTCAGACTGAGCTGGACTATCTGGTCAACCGCCTTCGTCTTCACCCCTCCTGGCTCTCCTACCCTAATAGCATACAACTCTTGCAGAGTCGGACCTTGTCTGTGCGTTCTACCTGAGTCTCCCAACCCTTTCAAGTTGAGGGGTGGGGAGTGGCACTAGTATCATCCTATTTTAAAGATGAAGAAACTGAGGCACAGGTAGATAAGGCCTCTTGGGCAAGCTCACAAAGTAAAAAGTGAAGCCTGATCAGCCCTAGGGCCTGTGCCGCAGGCGCGCTAAGCTCTTAACTGCGGTTTTATACTGCCCCCTATAATCTGGGAATAATAATACCTCCCTCCCAGGATTGGGCCAGAGACTAAAAGAAAGACTGGTTGCCAAGCACCTGGCATGCAGTGGGCCCTGGATAAACCTTGGTTCCCTTTGCTTCTGGCCAGAACCACTTCCCCATCTCCTGGGACTCACCTCCTTAATCCCCCCTGTCTTTGCAGAGGGGCCCTGATCCACTGCCCAGGTGCAGCGTTCCAAGAATGAAGATACAGTGTCTATTTAAAAAGCCCTTTGGATTTAAATTGAACAATCCCCTCCCCCTTTTTAATCTGCACGCTTTTAACGGCTCACTTCATGGACATTAATTTTAATGGGACGATTATTACCCTGTTTGGAAGCCTGCCCCTCGAAATGCCGGGCTCGCAAGGTGGCGCTGGGTCAGGTCCCAGCAGCTTGGATGTTTTCTGTAGCAGAGGGAACACAGCCTGGGCCATGTAGATGTATCATTCAGTAGAGGGAGAAAAAAAGGTGGTGATGGGAAAGTGGGGGACAAAGGAAGACCTCTATGTCCCCAACACTGAATCACACTGCAGTTATTCTGCCCTCCCCCACCACTTACGCACTGGGGAACTTGGCTTTTTTCTTTTTTCTTTCTTTTTTGTACCAGGAATTGAACCCAGAGGTGCTTAATCACTGAGACACATCCCAGCCCGTTTTAGTTTTTATTTTGAAACAGGGTCTCACTAAGTTGCTGAGGCTGGCCCTGAACTCGCAATCCTCAGCTTCTCCCAAATCGCTGGGATTACAGGCCACTGTGCACGGCTTTTGAGATGTGGCTTTTTGAAGTCTCAGTTTCCTTAACTGTAAAATGAGCATAATGAGTACTTAACCTCACAGGGCTAAACAGGATCATCCGGTAAACTCCTTAGCTGGGCGCCTGGCATCTTGTCAGCATTCAGTAAAATGTCATCGATGTTCGTATTTTCAAGTCGATCATATACTCAGCAAGCAATATACTTTGGAAAATGTTGGAGAACTTGACCCCTTTTTTTTCTTAAAGAGGGACAGAGAGAGAGAGAGAGAGAAGCAATTTTTATTTAGTTTTTCACATGACTTTGTTCCTCCGATACTTGGTTGTGTACATGGTGCTGGGGTTGAATCCGCATATGCGTGCATGCCAGGCAAGCACCATAACCACCAAACCGACACTTCAGCCCTTGACCCTCACATCTATATGGTTCCCCTGGTATGAGTTGGTGATTGTCTATTAAGTACTGCCCAGATAAAGAAATTCTTTGGGAGAGAAAAGGAACACTCCTAAAACTTTAGTCAAAAATGGGTTTTAGTTAGCACGCACAAGGCCCTAGGTTTGATCCCTAGCACCACAAAAAAAAGTTTTTATTTAATGTTTACTTTAATAAACACTCTGTGCCAAGCATTATTATGAGTGCCTCAGACTTACTAACTCATTCAGTCTTCCTCTGAACCCTGGAAGATGGGTACATTATAATGTTAGTCCATTAGTCCAACATTGGGAATGAACAAACCAAACCAGAACATTTAAGTAAGTTTTCTAAGATCACACAGCTATCTGGCCACAAAGTTTGTGCTCTTTAGCCGGTGTTGCCACTGGGGGACTCCAGAAGAGATGGAGGCTGTTTGGGGCTGAATCGTGTCCTTCCCCATCCCCCACAGTCATATGTTGAAGTTCTGGCTCCAGTATCTCAGAATATAAAAGTATTGGATTTGAAGACAGAGTCTTTAAAGAGGTAATTAGGTTAAAATGAGGTCATTGGGTGGGCCTTATTCCATTAGGGCTGATGTCCTTATAAAAAGAGGAAATTAGGACGCCAACACAAAGAGGGAAGACAGTGTGGGGGACGTAGAGGGAAGAGGGCCAAGGAGAAGCCTGGTCCTTCCCTCCTGAGTCCCAGAAGGAACCAACCCTGCCAACTCTTTGATCTTGAAGTTCCAGCCTCCAGAACGGTGAGAAGACCAATTCTTGTTATTTAAGCCACTCAGATTGTAGGACTTTGCTATGGCATCCCTGCAAACAAACACACAGTGGAGCACCATCCTAATCTGCAGCCCGAGCGGACATTTCCCCAGCCAGTGGCTACTGCGCCCGCTGGGCATGGGCTGGGACTCTTTTTTTTTCCTGGATTTTTGAGAAGGGTTTGGTACCTGTTCCCCTTCTTCCTGTTAGGTCTTCTGTTGGAGACTTTGAAGGAAGGAGGAGTTTTAGGAGGTTATTTTGGAAAACAGTTTGTGAAAATCCAGTTGGTAACTTCATTCAGGGAAAAACTCCCTGCCAGCTGCAAGAAAGTGGAAACTCTTGGAGTGACCAAATGAGACAGATCTTCTAGTCTGTGACGTTTCATTTGTTGAAAGACTCAATGAATAAATGAAAAATAACCATCCTAACTTGTCTCTTTCAAACATACAAAATGATATATTCAGAATTGTACACATATAATTTATTTGAACTAAAAAGTAATACTATGCATTTGATTTATATATACGTATATATTTGATTGTAACTATACACATGACTTGCCCTGAATCGTGCCTGTGCCTCCTACAGAAATAAATGCTCAAGTGTTTTGAGCTGGAAGAGGTTGGGTATTTCTTTTCTTTAATTAAGACAATAATTACCAATCCTGGTGCATGAGCCCAAGTGAGGCTCACCTTATGGTGTTTTAATTCGTGTGGTTTGGTGAAGTGGTAAATGAATGAACAGCTGTTGCCTCCTCCAAACAGCTGTGTTTCCTGAAGCCATGTATGAACGCCAAGGCCAGTTTGGATGCCAGGAGACTGCTTGGTGAACCACAGAGTTCTTGAATGGAAATCAGAGTCAAATCAGAGCAGTTTAATACTATGAGCTAGCGAGACCTGGGCTTGAACCCTAGCCACATCATGCGATAGCTGCTACTTTGGGCAGATTTTTTTTTAAACCTAAGCTTCTGCTTTCCCACCTGTAGAATGGGAATGATAATACGAAGTGCCTACCCCATTGGATGATTGGGAGGATTAAAAAGAGAATGTATGTCAAGTGTTTAGCAGTGCTTGGCACTCAATAAATATTAGTGGTAGTCTTTGTTGATATCTTGGGATTATCAAGTATCCACTTAAGAAGAAGCAGAGTCAGGGCCATTGACCCAAACCCACTGGGAAAATGAGGGGATTCAGATTACAGTGAGTCCAATATTCAGTTCCATTGCAGTTATTCCCAGGAAAGTCCCCTCCATCCAATAGACCAGGAACAAGACGGCTCTCATCTCTCACATTTATCCTATTTAGCCCTCCCTTACCTGAGAGGATGGGGCGGCCCCTTCTCCAGGGACCTCCTACTGATTCCTTTGGTGCCTCCCCCTAAGGATCTTGTTGATGTGAGTAAAGAGGAAGAGCAGATGAATGTCCACAGCAGGGGAGGAAACAATATCCACACCATAATTATAGCCTCACCAATACTTTAAGCGTAAAGGGTAAACCTCACTTAAATAAAACCTAATTCCTTGATTAGGAGTCACAAGAGACAGGGTTGATTAAACTTGCACCCTTGCTGTGAAAATGCAGACATAGCGTCCATTGCTCAGGCAATAATCACCTTACTGAAGGCAGCTGAGCTTGGTTTAAAGAAGCAAATCACTAGACTTGAAATTATACTAACGGGCATGGAAATGAGGGTAAAATCGGGGAGAACCATTTGGCAGACCTGGAAAAAAACAGAATGCACATGGCCTATGACCTGGTGATTCCCTTTCTAATGATTTACTCTAGACCAGTGGTTCTCAATTGGGGACAATTTTACACCCCGGGAGATATTTGGCAATGTCTAGAGACATTTTGGGTTGTCAAAATTGAAGGGCATCATTTGCATCTAGTAGAATAGGATGCTTCTAAGTGCCCTGCAATGCATAGGTGACAAAGAATTATCTAGCCCAAATGTCAATAGTGCTAGGTGTGGGAAACCTTGCCCTGGATATATCCATTAGGATGCATGGTGAAAGTCACACAAAATGTGTCTGACTCAAATCATACAGAGCTTTAATATTTACTTCCCAACAAGTTCAGAGTAAGAGTTGGCAAACTTTAGCCTGCGTGCCAGTCTGGCCCACTGCCTGCTTTCATAGTAGTTTTACGGCCCATACAGTCATGCTTGTTCATTTACATATTATATCTGGATGTTTGTGTGCTACAGGGGCAGAGTTGAACGGTTTTGTCAGACTGCATGGTTCATAAAAGTAACGACTGTCTTTACGGAAAACATGTGCCAACTCCTGATGCAGAGGAAGGCAGGCTTACGGTTGGGTTTTATGAAGGCTCAGTCTGTGCCTAGGCTGCCAGTCATCACCCTTATCATGTTGGTTCCAGGCCTCAGGCTTATGGCCTCATAGTTCCAAGATGGCTGCCGCAAATCAAAACTTCACTGAGATTCCACCTCACTTCAGTCAGAGACGCAAAAAATGAAGAATACGAACAGTAACAGATGCTGGAGGGGCTGTGGGGAGAAAGGAACACTAACACACTGCTGGTGGAGCTGCAAACTGGTACAGCCACTCTGGAAAGCAGTGTGGAGACTCCTCGGAAAAACTAGGTTTGGAACTACTTTATGACCCAGCTATCCCACTCCTGGGTATTTTCCCCAAAGAGCTAGAATCGGCACACTACAGAGACACAGCTACATCAATGTTTATAGCAGCTCAGTTTATAATAGCTAAACTATGGAACCAACCCAGACGCCCCTCGCTGGATGAGTGGATTCATAAATTGTGGTATACATACAAATGGAGTTCTACGCTGCCACTAGAGAGAACAATATCGTGGCATTTGGAGCCAAATGAATGGAAACAGAAAAAAATATGCTGAGTGAAATATCCCAAACTCAGAGATTTAAGGGCCAAATGTTTTCTCTCATATGTGGAAGCTAGTATAAAACCTATGATAGGATGATAGTCAGCTGAATTTAAGTAATAAACTCAACATAACTGAAACTCCATAAAATCAGGGTGAACCATACCTAGGAAGGTGGGGGGAGAAGTGAGGGAGGCAGGGAGGGGAGAGAGGGATAAAGGGGGGCTATCAATACAATGGGGAATACTCAACTCCCATCAGAAACCTAGCTATACACAGACAGGCAGAGGTCTTCAGAAATGTCAATAATTGTTACACATGTATAAGTTCATTTCAAACTGTAATAGGATGAAATTACAGAGGAGACATGACCTTAGGGAATGGATGAAGGGGGTAAATCCTGGTCTAGGATCGACCTCAACCTACTGTCTCACTATGTCAATATCCATGTAGCATGATTATGTAACAACAATTCCCTCCAATATGTAAGTCTATGTCAAGCTAATAAAAAATAATAAATATAAAAAAGATGGCTGCTACAGTCTAACTATCACATCTTCAATGAAGCATCTGAAGCAGAAAGAGAAGGAGGAAGGACCTCTCTTGTTCATGAGGAAAAACCTTTCTTAGAAGTTTCCTAGCAGACTTTCCTTTATCTTATTGGTCAGATAATTCACCTCTAGACCAATGGGTGGCCACAGGTAATGTAACTGTGATTTATTCTGGGTTGAATAATGTCACTCAAAAGCTGATTTCCATCTGAAACCTTTGAAAATAGGGTCTTTACAGCCAAGCATGACGGAGCACACTTGTTATCTCAGTTACTTGGGAGGTTGAGGCAGGAAGATCACAAGTTCAAGGGCAGCCTGGACAGTTTAGTGAGACCCTTCTCAAGATAAAAAATAAAACAGACCAGGTATAGCTCAGTGGTAGAAGACCTTTGAGTTCAATCCCCAGAACTGAAAAAAAAAAAAAAAAGCAGAAAGAAAGAAAGAAAAGAAAAAAAAAGAAACAAAGGAAGAAAATATGGTTTTTACAGATGAGGTCATACTGGATGATGGGCAGGTTCTAATCCAAAGACTGGTGTCCTTACACTAACAGGGAAACGTGGACACAGCAGCCATGTGAAGATGGAGGCAGAGACTGGAGTTGCTACTGAAAGACAAGGAACACTAAGAATTGCCAGCAATCACCAGAAGTTAGAAGATACAGTGAAGGATTCTCCCTTAGAGGCTTTCGGAGAAGTGTGGCCCTGGTAACACACTCAATTGTGACTTCTAGCCTCCAGAACTGAAAAGAAAAAATTCTGTTGTTTCATGTGACCCAGTTTGTAGCTATTTACTGTAATAGTGGAGGGAAATAATATGCCCTGTGTATCAGTTAGAAGTAATTAGGCTATAAATAACCAAAACCACCTCAGATCACAGTGGCTTAATAAGAGAAAAACTTATTTCCCACAAGGCATGGTGGGACACACCAGAATCCCAGGTACTGGGGAGGCTGAGGCAGAAGGGTCATAAGTTTGACGCCAGCCTTGGCAACTTAGTGAGCTCTTGTCTCAAGAAAGAAAAAGAAAAGGGCTGGGGATGTAGCTCAGAGGTAAAAGGCTCAATCCCCGTACCCATAAGGAGTTCCTTTCATATGGAAGCCTAAGGAAGATGGTGTGGGCCTGGTTTTTGCAGCTACACATAGATCAGGGTGACTGGGCTCCTCGGATCTTGCTCTTCCACTAACTTCCACACTGCCTCATGATCCAAGATGGCTGCTCGAATTCCTCCATGCTTCTACATTCCCAGAATTCCACTGAACACCTTCACTTACATTCCATTGGTTAGAACTTAGTCATGGGGCCAATCTTAGCTACAGGGAAGGCTGGGAAATGTAGTCTTTGACTAGGCATCAATGTGCCTATCTAATATATGTGCCTAGTAATCTACTAAAAGAGAAGGAGAGAACAGATGTTAACTGATGATGTCCGTCTCAACACAGTTGTCTTAGAAATAGAGCCTGCAGGCCAAATTCTGCCTACCATCTTTTTTTTTTAATTGCAATTTGAGGACATTGTAAACTTAAATGCGATTTTATTTTTTATTTATTTATTTTTTTTAAGGAGAGAGGGACAACGAGAAAGAAAGAGAGAAATAATTTTTATTTAGTTTTTCATGCAGCCTTCATTGCTCCGAGACTTTATTGAGTACATGGTGCTGGGGTTTGAACTCACGTACTCACGCATGCAGGGCAAGCACTGCAAACGCCAAGCCACTGCTCCAGCCCTTAAATACAATTTTAGAAATAATATAGAGAGATGCCTTCCACGCTTTGCCCAGTTTTCCCCAACGGCAATACTTTTCAAAACTATACAATAATATCATAATCAGAATATTGAGATGGACACAATCCACTGATATTGTTCAGATTTCCCCGGTTTTGGTGTGTGTGCCTAGATTCACATATCTACTATGGAAAACGCTGATTCCAAGGCATGAATATGTCATCATTTTTTAAACCATTCACTCATTGAAAAATATCTGGGTTGTTTCCAGTTTGGGGCTATGAGAAATAAAACTATGAACATTTGTTTACAGGTTTTTGTGCGAACATAAGTTTTCACTTTTCTGGGATACATGCCTAGGAGTGCAATTGCTGGGTCATATGGTAGTTGCATATTTCACTCTCTAAGAAAGTGCCAAACTGTTTTCCGACTCGCTGTACCACTTTACATTCCTGTTAGCAACGCAAGAGTGATCCAGCTTCTTCACATCCTCTCCAGCATTTGGTATTGTCAGTATTTTTTATTTATTGCCATTCTGATCAGCGTGTAGGGAGAGATCTCATTATGGCTTTAATTGGCTTTCATGTAATATTTATTAGATGATGCTGACCATCTTTTCTTGTTCTTGGTTATCTCTGTATCCTTTTGGTGGATCATTTTTATTTTTTAAAATAAAGTTTTATTGGAACACATTCATTCCAATAAGTGTGGAATGAATCCCCCCCACACCTGCTTTCACTCCACCATGGCAGAGTTGAGCACGTACAAGACTATATGGCCTGCAACCTAAAATATTTACCACGTTGCCTTGTACAGAAGAAAAAATGTTTCCAACTGCTATCTTGGACAAGTCATGATGTCTTTCTGGAGGGTGCGTACAAAGCTGTCCAAACAAAATTAGGGTTTCACTGGCAAGGAAGACAAAAAGAAATGGCAGAATGTGCTACCAGAAACAAGCTCTCCCGGTGGTCCTCCCACATGATCACTGCAGCCTTTTTTGAAATAGGCAAAATTTGGAATGGATAAAAGCATCCTCCAAGAAAGGGAGAGGGCACAAACAGGGCATGTTCAAGTCAGGGCGTGCTGTAAGGAATCACAAGCAAGGAGCTAGGCTGTAAGCAGGTGTATGTGAAGAGCACTGTTTAGTAGAAGAACTATTTTTCTGCTTGATACTTTGTATGTAAATTTGAAATACACACGAAACAATATTGTACATTTTTCTACACATGCATATTTCTCTAACAGAGGCTGGAAGATGCACACGAAATCCACAGTGGCGGTTTTGGCTTTGCCTCTGTGAGTGAAATTGCACCAGCATGGAGGACAGAGGGGGATTCGGAATGATACACACACTTGTTAAGAGTTGAAGTGCGTTTTCCACACATTTGAGTTTCAGGAATTTGATGACAAAGTATTTTGTTTGTTTGCTTGTTGGTTTTTTTTTTTGGGGGGGGTGCTGGGCATTGAGCCACTGAAGCCTGAACCACATCCCCCGTGCTTTCTATTTTTTTGTTTTGAGATAGGATCTTGTTAAGTTGCCGAGGCTGACCTCGACCTTGCAATCCTCCTGCCTCAGCCTCCAGAGTTGCGGGGATCACAGAAGAACACCACCCTGCCCAGCATAATGACAAGGTTTTTAATAGTGAAGTTCATCTGTATCATGTTTGCATTTTCCCGCTTTATTTAGAGGGAAAGTTCTCAGAGAAGGAGACCGCAGAACCCCCTGATTTCCCTCATTATTACAGTGTCAAGGGGACAAGTGGCCCACTTCACTGTGGCCTGCCTTTGGGGAACCACTTCCTCTACTCTGACCCTGTGGTTCTCACAGAGGCTATTGTCCTCAGGTACCTCTCTGAGCTTCCTTGGCCACCAAGGTGGGTAGCTGATCTACAGTGGGCCATTACCACCACCACCCCCGCCCGCCCTAGAGGTTGCTAGGAGAGGGGCATGTGGCCAGCTTCCTGCTTGCTGCAGAAGCACAGCCCCTGCTGAGAGGCGGCCTTTGAAATTGTTCCTAAAATCTCAGCCTCGGGTCTCTTTCTTCACATCTCTTAACAAGTCTGCAAGCGATTGAACCTGGTGTGATTTTCCTTTCTGTTTAGAAGGAACTGTTTTCTGTACTGCTGTACCGGACTGATATGCAATGGATAAGGAAATTAAAAACTGAGCCTTACGGGGGGGGATGTTTCCAGAGCCCCTCTCAAGAAGGAAAACAATAAGTGACTCTGTGGGGTGGAGAGATGCCCAGAGAAAAATGGAATAATTGATTAAATGCAATAGATTAACTCTGGTGCACTCTGGGATGCATTGCCTGGGTCTAAACTTTTGTTTCAGGTCAGCATCTTCTAGGGAGCTTTAAAAACCCCTGCTGCCCACTGCACACCCCAGACCAATGAAATCAGAACTCCAGGACTGGAGCCAGACAGCAACATATTTTGCCGATTCCCAGGCGATTTCAATGTGCAGCCAAATTTGGGATGTGCTACTCTTCAGGAAAGAAGGACACATTCCTCTGGGTGCTGGAACAGCTGCCTGAAGACTGCCCTCAACTGCCCAAATGGGGATATCTCAGTTGAAACGCCTGCCTTACCAAGGACCACAGTTCCTCGCAGGGGCAGGACCAGAGATGAGCACTTGTCCTCTCTGGGGTGGGGTCTGCAGGCATTGGAGAGAACTTGCCAGCTGGTAATGAGGCGCAAATGGAGCAGCTCTGCCACCTGAAATTCTGGTCCTTGGATCTGTCTTGGATCCTGGAGGTTTTCAAACCTGATTTTATCCATTTATTCTTCATTCATTTATTCTTGAATCAATGAGTTCAAGAAATAGGGATCCTTTTCTTTACCAGCCACTCACCACTTAATTCAAGATTCCATTATCTACCTTGCCAGGATCTCTTCACCCAAAGCCCTCTACTTTTATGGCTACATTGTGCTGATATTTTTATTTTAGTGCTTGTCAGCTGCCTTCCCAGCTAGACAGGAACTCCTTAAGGAAAGAATGAAGAATTTATAAAAAAAATTTTTTCCAGAGCCTAGTATGATGTAGGTACTCAATAAACATATCATAACGATATAGACTTTGATGCTGTGAATGAGAGATCAAGCTGAAGAAGGGTAGCAGTAATGTGGAGCCTGCTTGCTAGTTGTCCATTCATTCCATGGATAGTTACTGAGCACTTAATGTATAGTAGGTATTAGCTGGGCATGGTGCTGCACACCTGTAATCCCAGAGGTTCAGAAGGCTGAGGCAGGAGGATGGCAAGTTTGAGGCCAGCCTCAGCAACTTAGAAAGACCCTGTCTCAAAATAAAAAATAAAATAAAATAAAAAATGGGCTGGGGATGTGGCTAAGTGGTTAAGCAATCTTGGCTTCAATCCCCAGTAGAAATGTGCATAGATAAAATGTTGAATGCTGAGACTCTGACATTTTCCTTCACTTCTTTAGATAACAGCATTCCTGTTCCTCCTATACAATAAAACATGTTTCATTCCAGAGGCTTCTAATGGGGCTGAAAATTACAGAACGTATGTGTACCAGGTACACATGTCATCAGGACTGGCCATTTGCAGAACCACAGTCCTGGGATCATGTTGGGGCCATGTGACCCAAGATGGCCAATCAGAGTCCTTCCCCGAGACATTCATGTATGGATTCTCAGACAGAGAGAGAGACAAGTATTTCCTTTTCTCTGGAATAATATAATAAGCTTGGAGGGGGTCTACAGCAATGCCTTTCTCCTACAGCAATAAAACAAAGTGAAACTGAAATGGAGAGCGGAAGAGAGAAGGAACTACGGTGATGTGACGCCTTGTTTGGGAGCCTGAGTTTACCTCTACTCTTGGACTACTCAGCAGAAATGATTTCTGTTTTTAACTGGGTCTTTTTTTTAACTTGGGTGTCTATCTCTTACGACTTAAATATTTTATTGTTTAATTATTTATTTATTTTTAGTAGCAGGGATTGAACCCAGGGGCGCTTAACCACTGAGCCACGTCTCCAGCCTGCTCTGTATTTCATTTTGAGACAGGGTCCTGCTAAGTTGCTCAGGGCCCCGCTAAGTTTCCAAGGCTGGCTTTGAACTTGCGACCCTCCTGCCTCAGCCTCCAGAGTCGCTGGGATTGCAGGCATGTGCTCCACTGTGCCTGGACAAATTTAAATATTTAAAGTGACAGAGAACCCAACCCAATCTGGAGAAAAGAAGAAAGGCAGTGGAGTCTATTCAGAGGAGGTGAGCTCTAAAATGAGACCCAGGAGGAGTCGGCGAAAGTTCCAGACCAGAGAGAGCACGGCTGAGATGACCAGAGGTTGGAGGACGGGGAGGCAAAGTGTGGAGAGAGTGGGACATGGAGGTGGGCTAGAGCCAGACCATCGCGGGTCTCCCAGGGCGTCCACCTTGGAGAACTCCTGTAAAAATGGACCCTAAGAATCAGGGCACTGGCATGACTTGGGAGAACTCATTCAGAGAGACGCATTAGAGATGTCCCCCATGAAGTCCATCTGCAAGGTGCTTGTAGAAGATTCTGAGCAGATAGAAGTAATTTCCTGCTCTCAGGCTCCCGCACCAGTCCCAAATTATTGGCTCACATGTTTGATTTCCTATTTTTCTTTCCATTTGTGCATCACCTGTAATTAGAATTCCAAAGTGCTCAGGGTACTGAAGTGCTCAAAGCAATTTTTCTGTTAAACTGGAAAGAAGATTCCTCTCTTCAGCGGACTGCAAGTGAAATAGACCAACATCTCGTGCTGTCTCCTGCGTGGGCAATTGTGTTGGGATTTATGAGCTGATCACGGCTTCCATTACCTCTTTCTTTCTTTCTTTTTCTTTTTTTTTTTAAGAGAGAGAAAGAGAGAATCAATGTTATTTAGTTTTTCACGTGGTTTTCGATGCTCAGACACTTAGTTGTGTACATGGTGCTGGGTTTGAACCCATGGACTCGTGCATGCCAGGCAAGCGCCATAACCCCTGAGCCACCCCTCCAGCCCCTGTCCCTCTCTCTTAAAAAAAAAATTGTGAGTAGAACCATCGTTGAGTGGGGGACCATTTGTCCTCTAAAAACCATTGAATCATATACTTTAAAATGGCAAATTGTGCCATGTATGTATTACATTCCAATAAAGCTGCTCTCTAAAACAAGGAGCGTTATTTCCAGAACAGCAGAAGCACCTTGAGGTTTTTCAGATAGGGCAGAGTCCTGATAAGATTCACTTTGCCCAAAGTTCGCTGGTGGCTTCGTGGTTTCTTTGGCAGGAACGAGAGTGAGGATGGGCGATGAGGAGGAAATTATGCCCTGGTCCAGGCTTGACAACAGTGCTTTGCACGCAGGCTTGCCAGATTTAGCAAATAAAAATACAAGACACTCAGTTAAATTTGAATTTCAGATCAGCCAAGAATATTTTAGTACAGTCAGCCCTCTGAACCAGCGGGTTCCGTAATCTGTGGATTCAACCAACCACGAAGGGAAAATGTTTTTTAAAATTGTATTTGTTCTGAACGGACTCTTTCTTCCCATTAGTCTCTAAACAAAGCTGTATTACAGCTGCTTACATTGTGTTGGGTTTTATAGGTAATCTAGAGATGAGTTAAGATACACGGAGAACGTGTACAGGCGCTATGGGAATATTCCACTATTTTA
>PVKS010010958.1:0-42500 GCA_004027875.1 Aplodontia rufa
GGCCAGAGAGACCCAGAGCACCTTTACTCTCCTGCAATCCACAATCTGCACATCACCTGCAGTCACCAGATCACAAGCCCGTTGAAAGAAGTTTCTGGGCTATTCTTATATCTTAGTATCCCTGAACCTGGCAGACTTGGAGAAGTTTGTGCAGAGCCATGCAAGAAGGCAGGCTCAGGTATTTCCCAGAGCACTTTCCCTCTGTCCATCCTGGGCTTGCACACTCTTCAGGGGTGAGAGAGCAGCTGGGCTCCAGAGTTGGGCCATGGGGACAGTTGTGGGACCTGCATGAGCTGGGGCTGTGAGGTACTGAGGGGCATGTGCTGGCCATCCCAGAGAACCTGAAACAGGCTCAGGGTGAGGCGGCTGAGAGGATGGTGGCTGATACTATTCCCTCTTGCCACTTTTCTTAGGGGTCAAGAGGTGAGTTAATCTTGGCTTTAGCAACTTGGTCAAGTCTCTTTCCCTCCATCCTCAATGGGATAGGACTCAATGATCTGAGATGCTGGGACTTTCATGGGATCTGGGGACAAATACAGTCCCCTGTGCATGGGTGACACAAACATCACAGCCGCCTTGCTCAGGGCCCAAGCCTTGCCTCCACAGTGACTCATGCTGTGCAGGGGGAGCAGAGTGGCTGCACCGCATTCTCACACTGATGGCAGGTGAGCCCCTAAGGCTGCCTTCTCCCAGCCTGCCCTCCACTTCGTGGGATTTGAGTTCTGCTCAGAAACTGACCAAGTTGTCCCGTTTATTGGCTTCTGACTCCGAGGGCAGAATAGCCCTGGTCTGCAGCCCCTGGAGAGTTGAATCAGAGCGGAATGAATGCTCCGTGGTGTCTCTGCCTCTTCAACGAAAGGCCACATCACGGCCCCAAGACCACAGGCTCTGGGAGACCCTGCTATCCCACCATGGTGGCCTTGCCAACTCCCCCCACCACCCCTACGCTCCTCACCTGCTGGTGCCCCTCATGGCACTCCTGTTTTGAGACAAAGAGCCAGTATGCCCTTGGGTCCAGCCAAACCCAGGATGACAGAGACAGGTGACAGTCCTTCTCTTCTTCAGACCAAAGTGATCAAGTCATCAACCTGAATTTTTAATTTTTATTTGTTTAAAAATTAATGCCCATGAAAAATGGGTCTGTAAAGGAGGGAAGCCCACCCTGGGCACATCCTTTATCCACTGAGGGCAACAAAGGAGCTGGATTTGTAGAACTAGAATGCACTCTTTGGGTATATTTCCCAGTAACTAGACCCTGAACTCAGGGTGCCTGTGCCCCCCACCATTTAGGGAGCTGCTGATCCTTCACCCAAACTCAGAAGGAGCTGCTCCACGGCCCCCTCTTGGGGCCAGGACAGGTCTGTGCGCTTGGCTGAATAGAGGGTGTTTGGGGGAGGGGAGTGGGATGGTGAGGAGCTGGCAGAAGCCCCCAGCAGCTGCATGACCAGCTTGTCTGGACCTCAGTTTCCTTGCCTGTTTAACTGTTTTCTTTCTGGGTGGTTAAGAACACATGAGATGAAGAACAGGAACCTCATGTCCACACCTGGCGCAAAGAGGACACTGAGAAAATGGCCCAACTCCACTGGTGCCAGCACAGCACATAGGCCTTTTTAGGAGCTTGGTGTGGGAGGGAGATCAGGAGCTGACACTCCATCCCCACAACCAAGGAGCTGAGCAAACTGAAACCAACAACGCATCTCAGACTTGTCCCAAAATTGAGGTCACAGGGAAAACTGCTCCCCACCACAACTCAGTTGTATTGACAGACAGGCAGATCCTGAGAATCACAACCGACCAGAATGGAAACCCACCAGTGGGGATCTCTGCAAGCCAGTGCTGGGGTGGGCAAACTGAAACTGTGGTTGGTAAGCTGCTGTGGGCTACTTGTGGACTGGCCCAAGAGGCCAGAGCTGCAGGGGACCTAGTCGTGGAAGGCCACCAAAGACCTGGTTCTCACAGTGAACAGCTGAGAAAAACCTCCAGTGCTCCCGGCAAGGTGAGTAGAGGAGGAGACATTTGAAATGCCCAGAGCCTTCTGTTCCTGTCCTTCAGAGAAACAGTTGACCACAGCCTCACCTGCTGGGCTTCATCAGAGCCTGAGCTGCCAAGGGGAACAGGAATATCCAGCGCCAGCCCAGCTAGCTTCCTGTGCCACCTAAGGGGCTAAAACCCCAAAAGCTCTCGTGCAGTTTGCAGCCCAGGCACACAGGAAAGGCTGAGCACTAACCATGTGCCATAGGCTCCCCCCACCCGGCCTCCTGTCCCTGAAGGCCTGTGCACATGGATTCAGGCCTATAAACTGCACGCTGCCTCCTCCTCACCGTCCGGAAGGAGAAGCCGTCATCTGCATTGCACAGAGAGGAAGCTGAGGCATCCAGGGGGAAGGAACCTGCCCAAAGCTCCATGTAGAGCTAAATGGGAGCCAGGATTGGATTATGTCTTCTCGCTCCTCAACCAAGAGCCGAGGACCCTGCTCCTCCTACCTACACCAAACTGGATTTCTCCTGCTCTGGAGCATTCTAAGGCTGCAGTGTCACACAGGCCCTTCACAGCCGCTCACTCCTGCCCGGCCTTGCAACACTGCCGGCAATGACTCCAGTGAGTGTGGGCCCTGCTACTGGGAGCGGGTCTGCAAGGCATGGCCCTTGCTCCTCTGGGTCACTTCTGCCCCAAGGAGCTGAAACCTTATTCTAAACCCTTAGTTCATTCTGAAGTCCAACTCAAGACCTGGGTTGGGGACCGTGGAGATGCCCAAGCCGGTGCTCACTCCCTGCGCTCCACACCGAGCAGGCCAGTCTGATGCTCACAGCTGACCTGAGCTCCGGGACAGCCTGTCTCTGTGATGTGGGGAGTGCCCTTTGCTGAAGGCTTCCAGAAACAGTCTGTGCTTCTTGGTAGAGGCAAATGGATACACCTCTAGGTCTTCCGCCTCTTCATCTGGGGCAAGGAAGGAGAGTAAGAGGCTCTGATATCAGGCCATCTGGGTTCAGGTCCCGGTTCTCGCTGGGTGACCTTGAACACGCTCTCTAGTTTTGGTTTTTCCTTATGAAATGTAAGGATAAACTGGGCAAGGCAATCCCGGCAACTCAGAAGCCTGAGGCAGAAGGATTAAAAGCTTGAGGCCAATCTCAGCAATTTAGCAAGGCCCTAAGCAAGTTAGTGAGACCCTGTCTCAAAATAAAAAGGGCTGGGGATGTTGCTCAGTGGTTAAGTGGCCCTGGGTTCAATCCCCAGTATTGAAAAAAAAAAAAAAAACCAATTTATAGCAGCTGCCCTGAGGATTACATGGAATGATTTATATAGGGTCTCAGCTCCTAGCAGAAGATGATTAGGAATAAAAGCTGTTGGCATTATTATAGATGTTCCCTTCCGGGACATCCTTAAAGTAACAGAAAAGGGTCTACCATAGCAAGGAGTCCACAACCACCAATTCTTTGCCGGGTGACCTCAAGCCAGTCCTCGCCTGGCTGGGAGGGGCTGGATGACCTCGTGCAAAGGCTGCTGGCCACCATCACAGGCTTGAGTGCCCCGGCAGGGCTTGGAGAGAGTGGGGAGCAGGCTGAGCCCTCGGGAGGCACCGCCCTGCCACCGTCCAGGATATTATTGTTTGTGAGTTGGAAATTTCCTGGCAGACAAAAAGAGCCATCTGAAGCGAGAGTTTCATTTCCTTTGTCGTCGGACTGGGCCGTCTCCCGGGGAAGGCGCGTGAGTAACAAGCTATAATTAAAGCTGCAATGTAGGTCCTAGTTGGGGAAGGAGTTTAGTGGTCAAGCACACTGGTGAGGCCTCTCCGTCTGCAGTTCTGCAGGGAACTTCCCCTGGCTGCTCTGTCTGCTAGAGCAAGTGTCCCCCCCCCTTGTGACCTTTACTGACCTGGCAGGGGTTCCCACACTCCTAGGCTTCAGTCCATCTGCCCAGTTCCCTGAGAAGCCCTGCAGATCCACTCTGAAACCCTGTAGAGACCTTTGTGCTGAGGCTCCAGAAGGCCACCTGCCCGGGGCAGATGGCACCCGGGAGCTTCACAATCTGCAGTGGGTCAGGATTGCTGTCCCTGGTTCTGATCTGCCAGCAGCTCTGGGGCAAGCCTGTGCAGGATGGGGGTGCCACTAGATGGAGTGTTCTAGAAGGAGGCCTGCTCCCTTCACCAGGTGCTCCCGCAAGCTGAGGCTGCTTGTCTGGCCTTCCCCTGCCAGTCCCAGGGGTACCTGGTCAGGGGTATATCTTTTTTTGAAGGCACCACCCCTTGGCAGCTTTTCCTTCTCTCTGGGGTCTTACTTCTTTATTTGTTCAAAAAATATTTACTGGGGACCTATATTGTGCCCCAGAGACACAATTCAAACAAGACAGACCTCTCCCTCCCTTCAGCTCTCAGAGGGGACGACAGGTATAGTCAGACTGAGATGGGCAACTAAGGGCCCACACAGAAGTCCCAAACAGGGACTTCTGGGGACAGATCCCTCCTGAGCCTGCAGGGTGTAGGGTGCAGGGCTGCTCTGTCAGCCCACTCCCAGGCCCGTGAAATTCAAACTCTCTGCCACCCACCTTATAGACCTAACTTCCTCTCCCTGTCTCCAGCTTGGGCTCGATTATCTGATTGTCTGAGGCCAATGGATCATGATCCCATCCACACCCTCTCCCAGGTCATCTTGACCCCTGGCCTGTTTCTGCCTGCTGCGATTTCTCTCTCCAGTTACTCCTTGGTAAGCAAACACTGTTCCTTTCTACACTGGGGACAGTTAGGCTTCAGGTGAGGAGTGGGGAAGGTGTCCCTGGCACCTGCCTGCTGCTGACCACGGCGTATTCCTTTCTTGCACGCTTTTTTCTTTGTTGCATGTCTGGATCCTCTTATGCTTTTTCACCCATTTATGATGTCTTCATGAAACCATTGGTCCCCAAAGAACAGAAATGGTTCCTTTATCCCCACCCTTTTTTTCTCTTTTGGTGATGATGGGAATCAAACCTGGTTTCTTACACGTGCTAGGCAAGGGCTCTATCTCTGAGCTACATCCCCAACCCTCCCTTCCTGAGTGAGCATGCTGCTGGTGGGGCGGCAGGGCTGGAGTTTATGCTGGGCCGTCCCCAGCTGTTGTTAAAACAGCAACTTCTGCAAATTGCATCACCCTCTGCCTCTTGTTCACAGGCTCCTGTTGGCTTTGGCTGATGGGACACACTGCGGGGAACTCAGAGAAAGGGAAGGAGAGAGGGGCTGGGGCATTTGCTTGCCCAGTTTCCTCCCCTAGGGACAGTGATTGGCAGTAGTTGGGTCACCTGCCTGTCAGGCAGCCCCACTGCTGTGGATTCTATTCTTCCTGGACCCCTATAATATGTGTCCCTGGAGGCCCGAGGTGTCTGCCGCTGCTGTCAGCCTCAGTGCATTAGTTTTCTAGGGCTGCTGTAGTAAAATCAAACCAGCAGGGAGGCTTAAAGCAGCAGGATGTTCTGGATCCCAGAGCCAAGTCTTGAGTTCTTCACCCCTAAAGTGGAACTGATATTCACACCTGCCCTCCCTTCTTCACCATGCTGCAGAAGTCCCAAATCCAAGGTGCCACAGGACACTCCGGGCCCTGTGGAGGCGGAGCTTCCTTGATGGTGCCCAGTGTCTGGTCCAGGGCGTGCTGGCCAGCCTTGGCATTGCTGGATGCTCCCTGGCATTTCTCACTTGCAGCAGCAGCCCTTAACCCAGTCACATCATCGCACACCCTTGGCCCTCATGCGTCTGTCCCCATGGCTCTTCTCTTTTTATAAGGACACAGTCGTATTGGATTAAGGCCTGCCCCCTACAGCATGACCTCATCTTCATTAATTACATCAGCAACAGCCCTGTTTTCAAATAAAACCACAGTCTGAGACTGACAGGATTTTTCTTCTATCCACTTTGCTGTGTGTGGGAGCCCTCAGCAATGGCTGGGATCATTATCATCTCTGGTGTGGTACATGGTGCCATTGGGAAGGGCCACATCTGTGTCATCCTCTCTCTTCTGAGTGAGTACCAATACGTGCTCAATAAACACTTTCTAGTTTGGTTTTTTTTTTGGTACCAGGGATTGAAGTCAGGGGTGCTTAACTATTGATTCACATCCCCAGCCCTTTCAATGTTTAAAAATTTTAAGACAGGATCTCTGGGCTGGAGCAATGGCTCAGCAGTTATGGCCCTTGCCTGGTAGGCACAGCATGTGGGTTCAAGACCCAGCACCACGTACACAGCAAAGTCTCAGAGTAATGAGAGTCACATCAAAAACTAAATAAAATTGATTCTCTGTGTGTGTCCCTGTTTCTTAAAAAAAAAAAAAAAGACAGGGTCTTACTAAGTTGCTAAAGGCTGGCCTCAAACTTGTGGTACTCCTGCCTCAGCCTCCTGAGCCGCTGGGATTATAGATGTGCACCGTTGCACCCAGCAACGCTTCCTATTTTTGATGCCAGTGTCTCATTCTTCCTGTTTGGGCCTTCAGACCATGGACACTGAGCTTCTCCCCAGATTACAATTCACCCAGGGCTGCTTTCTCAAGTCCTTTTGGTTTGGCCTCCAGCTGAATCCTGACATCATAGGATCCTCCATCACCAGTCCTGGGAGAAGCCAGCATCCCCATGAGTGGAGCCCTTACTTTTAGTGCGACAGCTATTTTATCTGGGCAGCAGGGAAACAGAGATATTTTAAGATGAGTGTGTCAGCTGGGGTCAGTTTCCGCTCCGCTATCGCTCGTGCTGTCAGGAAGAGAGAGGTTTCAGCTGTCCGGCGGGAGCCCATCAATCACTCCCGACAGCCCTTAATCAGACAAAGGAGCCCTCACCATGCTGTTGCAGAGAGGGAGAGACTGTATTATTGTTCACACTCAACAAATAATTTTGGACAGGAGTTTTAAGCCCATAAATAAGATCCGTTGTATCTTCCAAGCATTTAGATCCCTCAGGTAGCTGACATCCTTCCTCTCTGGTTTTATGTCTCCCACCTTCTTTCTGACACTACTCTTTCCTTTCCCAAAATTCTTTTATTCATTCATTCATTCATTCATTAACAGACATTCACTGACAGGTGCTAGGGAGCAACAGCTCTAGAAGGCCATAGTCTTCTAGAGGCAGCAGGCTCATCAGCAAAGAATCCCGATGCCACATGAGAAGCTCAGGAGCTAAGGCAGGCACACAGTGCTGGGAAAACCCAGAAGGAGTGCTCATCTCTTCAGGGAAGGTGGAGGGTGAAGGTTTCACGGGGTGGCCCCTCAGCTGGGCTGAGGACCTCAGCGGGTGAATGAAGTGGAGGGAGGCATTCCGGGAAGGAATAACAGCGAGTGCAATGTGAGAGGAGGGGGAACACTTGGGGATTTTGAATGATTAGTGGGTGGGGATGGGAGGAGATAATTTGAAGGTATGCAGATCATGCTAGATCCCAGGAAGCCATGAACCTGGCAGAGTCCAAGCTCCATGAGGGCCTTGTTCACTCAGTCTCCCCTGCACCTGGGCAGTGTCTGGGAATTCCACACATGTTCGCTGAACAGATGAAGGAATCATGAGCACCTGGCCAGGAGGCTGAAGGTGAGTCACCCTCTACCACTCACTTTGGTGCCCTCATTCTCCAGTGTGACCCTCCCCCACGACTCCATCAGCCATCCAGTAAAATTCAATGTTCTCCTTTTGCTATTTAGGAGTTCATTTAGTCCATCTCCCACCCTGTCTCCAACTGAGTGTTCTAAGTCAGGACTTGGCACACCCTGGGCAGAGGCTGAGTCTGCTCTACCCCTGATTTGTATTTTTTGAGACAGTGTTATAATTTGGATATGAGGTATCCCTCAAAACTTCCTGTGTTAATGCAGGAATATTTGCAGGTGAAAGGATTGGATTATGAGAGTTGTTGGAACTGTGGGCAGGTGGAGTGTAGCGAGGGGTGGGTCACTGGAGGCCCTGGAAGAGTTCATCTTCTTTCAGCCCCCATCTCCCTCTGCTTCCTGGCTGCCATAAACGGACCAGTGATTTTCCACCATGCCCTTCCGCCATGATGCTCTGCCTTGCCTTGGACCCAGAGCAATGCAGCTGGACCACCATGAATTAAATCTCTTAAACCATGAGCTAAAACAAACTTTCCCTCCTCTAAGTTATTTGTTTGGGGTATTTTTATCACAGCAATGGAAACATGACTAACACAGATATTGGTACCAGAACTGGGACCATTGCTGTGACCACTGACCCTGTGGTTCAAAAGCCTTTGGAGTTGGCTTGCAGGATGAGTTTGGGAAAGTTTAGAGATGTAAGCTGGAGAAGCTTTGAGATGGTGTAAGTGGAGTTTAATGGACACTTCTTGTGGGAGCTCAGAAGACCAGGATGCAGACAATAAAGATTATGCTCGAAAGGTTTCAGGGAGGAATGAGAAGTCTATTGGTAATTTGACCAGAGACCATTCATGTTATATTCTGGCAAAGAACTTGTCTACCTTTTTCCCATATCCTGACACTTGGTGTGAAGCCAAATTTAAAGGTGATGAACTAATTAATCTGGTGAAGGGAATTTTAAGGCAGCACAACATTCAGTCAGTAGCATGGATTTTTCTGGCAGCTTTTAGCCAAGTTTACTGTGAGAATTGGGGACAGAAAGCAGAGCTGAAAGATTTTTAAAACTTGCAGTTTGGCCAGAAAAGTGCAAGTAAAATTGGGGCCAAGGAAGTTGTGATTGTTAAAGAGATACATCCACTAAAGAGATGCTAAGTACTTCTGCGCACAAAGACAATAGGAAAGGAGCCTCAAGGGTATCTCAGGAATTTTCAAGACCACACCCATTACAGGCTTGAGGATATTCAAGGGAAAAAGCCTTTGGGAAAAGATCCTAGGGGTATCCTGCACACACTTGGTGGGGGACTAGGAAGTCGTTTCCCTGTGCTTAGCTGACCAGGCACTCAAAAGCCACTGCAGCCCTGGTGCCAGGGGTCCTGGCTGTTGCACAAACTGGTGGCAGATCTTGGCATCATCCATGTGGCACTGGTTCTGCAGGAATATAAGATGCTGGAGTTAAGAGGTCATAGAGGCGTCCACGGAGATTTCAAAAGAAGTCCTGGGAAGCAAGGAAAAGTGAAGCAGGCTTGGAATCCCTGAGAGCTGCCCCTGAGAAGGCAATGCATGAAGCTGTGACAGGTAAGCTTCAGCCGGAATGGAGACCCCAGGAATTAAGAGATGCCAATAAGGTGGACTGCCTGCCAAGGAAAGCTGGTGGCTGCAGAGAGCTAGGCTGAGAGGGAACACTACAACCATTAAGGCCAAGGCACAGGACAGCTGAAGCCCTTTGGAGAGCACATCTCACTATCACGTGTCCTAGATGCTGCATGTGGAGTTATGGACCTGTTTGTCCGACTGGGTTTTATTTTAGTCCCAGCCCTTCTTCCTATGCCCCTGTTCCTCAGCACTGAGTGGGAATGTTTACTCTGTGCCATTGTGTATTGGATGCATGTAACTTGCTTTTGATTTTTATAGGGGCTCTTGGAGGAGAATTTGGACTTGGACTTTTGGACAATGCTGGAACTGTTAAGACTATGGAAATTCTTGAAGATGGACTAAATGCATTTTGCACTGTGAGATAGACATGAGCTTTTGGGGATCAGGGGGAGAATGTTATGGTTTGGATTTGAGGCATTCCCCAAAAGCTCCTGTGTTAAAGGAGGAACATTCAGAGGTGAAATGATTAGATTATGAAAACTGTAACCTGATCTGTCCATCCTAGTTTGAATGAACTGGGTACCTGGAGGTGAGGTGTGGCTAGAGGAGGTGGGTCACCAGGGGTGTGCCCTAGAAGGGTTCGTTTTCCCTCAGTCCCTGCCTCTGCTTCCTGGCTGCAGTACTCCTCCACCACGGCCTTCCACCATGATGTTCTGCCTCACTTGGGCTCCAAACAATGGAGTTGGACCACCATGGACTACGCCTCTGAAACTGTGAGCCCGAAAATCTCATCCTCCTCTGTTGCTGTCATGGAGTACTTTGGTGACAACAGGCAGGTTCTCACTGTATTGAACAGGCTAGCCTTAAACCCCTGGCTCCAGTGGTCCTCCTGCTCAACCTCCTGAGTATGTGGGTTAGAGACACACCCATCATGCTTGATTTGTAAACAATTTTTATTGGAACCCAGACTTGTGAATTTATTTCATTTTGTCTGTAGCTGCTTTGGTTCAGCAAGGCACAGTTGACAGTTGCAACACGGATCTATGCCCTGCAAAGCTGAAAATATTTATTATTTGGTTCTTTGCAGAAAAAGCTTGACAACCCTTGTGCTAAGTCTTTGAACGTAGAACCTTGAACATAATAGATGCTCAATACATAGCTGCTGAATGAATGAAGAAGTTGAGTAAATGATTAGTTTAATGAACGAATGGCGCCTACCTCTCACCCCATATGTTCCCCTATCTTTTAGCTCACACCTCGCCCTTCACGTGTTGCCATCTCTCAGGCCTGGGCATCACACTGCATGGTGACATTTCAGCAAGATAAACGTGGAGCAGGGCCAAAGACCCTCCACTTCCACCCACACAGGCCCAAGACAGGTAGATCCCAGGAGGCTTCCTTTGGATGCAGTTGCTGAAAGAAGAATCTTTCAACTTATGGAAGGGCCCAGTCTGCTGGGGCCAGAGAAGTCCTGTGGTAATGGAAGCAGCTGAGAACTTGGTCAGATCTCTCAGTTAAACAGCTTAGGAAAACAGGGGGGTTTGTTAATGGAAAGGTGGGGGCCAGTTTCCAGTTCTGAAGAAATGCTGTAAGAAACTAAGAAAATCCAGGGAGCAGAGTAGACAAGGCCACGATGCCCGATCCCTCCACCCCTCCCTCTGCCTCAGCTCGAGTCTACCTTTCGTCCTTCTCTCTGGCAGACTGGCTCGATCCACATGGCAAAGAGTATAGTCACCTTGAGGCCTGGAGTCTGCTTTCTTGTTTTGTAATCCAAGGGATCAGGGGACTCACCTTATAAGCTCTGTTTAGAAGTCTTGGGCCAGAACTCTGCTTGGTCATAAGTGTCCCCATTCCTGAGCCACTCCCTGTAGCCAAGAGCTTGAGTTCTCTGATTTGCCAGGCAGGAGTCACATGGCCATTCTTGATCTGTGATAGAATCTAACATCAAAGGGAAAAGGGCTGAAGCAAGGATATGGGGAACGACGCGAATGCCCATCAGCAGAGACCTGCCTGCCAGAGAACTTGGAGCTCCAAGAGGAGGGAGAGTCTCAGCAGCCACCCAGAAACTGGCTTGTGGTGAGCTTCACACCATCATGGAATCTGGAAGTTACAGATGGAATTGCTTAAATCCCTCCTGCTTCTGCTTAGGATTGGTCCTGGGAACAGAGACAGGTCTGAGCCTGTGCAACTGAAAGAAGCAGTGAAGTTCAGCTGTGTGTGTGAGTGAGTGTGTGTGTGTGCGCACGCGCGTGTGTTGCAATGTGTCTTGGCAGGACTGGCAGAGAGGACTCACTTCCTGTGAGTGTTAGGATGCTTACAGGTTGAACATGACAGAAAAAATCAAGTTAAAGGGGTTTAACCAATCAGGAAAATGGGTTATCTCCCAAGAAGTCCTTGGTATAGCGGTCTTGGTTAATTCTTGACCCGGGACATCTCCATCTCTGTACCCAATGTCCTCTGCATCTGGCTGCTCATCTAATGTCACATTCCTCAAGCTGCTACAGTTCCACCCCCTACATGGTATGTTTCGGGGTGGAAGAGAGGGAGGGGCCGCTGTTTCCACGGCTGCTTCTTCCTGTTTTTTTGTGTTTGTTTTTTGTTTTTTTTTTTTACTGAGGATTGAACCCATGGGCGCTTAACTACTGAGCCACATTCCCAGCCCATTTTTATTTTTTACTTTGAGACAGGGTCTTGTTAAGTTTTTCAGGGTCTCACTAAGTGGCTGAAGCTGGCTTTGAACTTGAGATCCTCCTGCCTCAGCCTCTCAAGCAGCTGAGATTACAGGTATGTGCCGCCACCAGGCCCAGCTCTAGAGCTTCTTTTTAAGAAAAAGGAGGGCTGGAGCAGAGGCTCAGCAGTTGGAGCACTTGCCAGGGATGCACAAAGACCAAGGTTCAAACCCCAGTACCACATACACAACTAAGTGTCTAAGAAACAAAGGCCAGATGAAAAAGTAAAGTTGATTTTCTCTTTCCTATCACTTTTTCCTGCTCTCTCTTAAAAAAAAAAAAAAAAAAGGAAACTTCCTCCATGTACTCACTCCTATGTCTTGTTGTATGATGTGCCATTTTCAAAAGCATTACGGTTGGGGCTGGAGCGGTGGCTTGGCAGTTACAGTGCTTGCCTGGCATGCGCGAGTACGCAGGTTCAAACCCCAGCACCCACGTACACAACGAAGTGTCAGAGCAATGAAAGCCATGTGAAAAACTCAATAAAAATTGATTCTCCCTGTCTCTCTCTCTCTCTCTCTCTCTCCCTCTGTCCTTCTCTCTTAAAAAAAAAAGCATTACAGTTGAGGATAAAAGAATCTAAGTGATTAGCTTAAATTAATCAGGATTTACCCCCAGAATGGGGAAGGGACAGAGCATTAGCCCTGAATTCATATTTCGACTCTATCACTTTATGGCTCACTATAAATCATTTAATAACTTCATATGAATCATTTAGTCAGTTAATGTCATTATCGAGCCTCAGTTTCCCCATCTGTAAAATGGGCTCAGGGACAGTGCATGCCCCCTGGATGTGGTGTAGTTTCTGGTACTCTCAGCAAATGCAATTTTTTTCTTTCTTCCTTTCTTTGATCTGTACATGAACCATGCCATGCTGGCTCCTATCCAGCTGTCCCTTCTGCTCTAAGCCTTCTTTCCCACATCTATGTTTATGAAACATTGGGGAAAAAAACCTAACGGCAGGAATTTACATTTATCCCTTTTGCATGTTTTCAGCCCATTATTTTAACCTGTCAAGATGTTTTTTGAATTTGGATTCTGCCATTCTTTCTATTAACAATCCTTCTGGCTTTGTGTCAGCTGCAAATTTGATAAGCACATCTTTTATTCCGCTTCATCCGAGTTGCTGAGGAAAGGGCTGAGACGGACAAGGTCAAGGGCTGAGTCTTGGAGCACTGTTGAAATTGCCTGCCCGGCTGATGTGGGCCCCACCCTGCTGCCTCAGCACCTGTGCCGCAGGGCAGGCCACACTGTCTTCTTATTCAGGGCCCAGTGGCTCTGACAGATGTCTTACTGGAATCACAGCCCCATGTCCTTTGTCAAAGGCGCTCCTCATACTTCCCTCTTCCCTGGTCGCCCCTTCAGGATGGGAGCTCTGTTGTGTAGGGCTCAGCCCTGGTCAACTCATGCTGGTCTCTAAGGATCATTGCTTTCCCTTCTCTAAGTCCTTACTTGAAAATTTACCGGTGGTTGTTGTCAACTGGCTAGCATGTTAATGCTGTATTTTGTTCTAAAAATCAGAATATGGGCTATCAGTAACTCGGCATTTCTCTCTCCACAACTCCTTGAAGACACCTGCCTGAGATTTCACAGTTAATGGAGCTTCTTGCCCTGGGACCTGGAGGGCTGGAAAGACTAGAGTGTCTCTGAGGTGCAGTCCAATACCCTTCCCTTCTGTCCCCCTTCTCCTTTCTTCCCTTCCTCTCCCTTTGAGAAGATGGTAGATGAGGGAAGAGAGATTGAGATGAGAAGATGAGAGAAGAGGAGATGGGCTGGGTGTAGTGGTGCCCACCTGAAATCCCAGCAATTTGAGAGGCCGAGACAGGAGGATCGCAAGTTCAAAGTGAGCCTCAGCAACTTAGTGAGGCCCTAAGCAACTTAGCAAGACCTTGTCTCAAAATAAAAAAATAAAAAGGGCTGGATGTGGCTCAGTGGTTAAGTGCCCCTGGGTTCAAACCCTGGCACCAGAATAAAAAAAAAAAGGAAATGAAGGTGATGGGGTTGGGGAGTTGGCGCTGTGTATGTGGTAGGTTGGTGGAGCCTGGTCTGTTTACCCGCTTCCATTTGCTATGTCCTCACCTCGTGGGGTTTGCACCAAGAATAGTGCTGTCTTGTAGCTGCTCCCCTCTGAGAAGTGAGGGTCTCCAGCACCCACACCACCACCCCAGATGGGAATCAGAATATCTCCCCAGAATATGTCAGCCTCAAAGAGCAAAGACCAGAGGGAGCTTGTTTCCTAGGGGTAGGATGAGAGCAGAAAAGGAAAGAGGGAGGCAGAAGTGGAGGAGGCTCTTGGGCCTCATCTGAGGCTGCAGGATGCCAGGGTCCATTGCCATCTTCAGTCCTGGGCTCAGCAACGGGGCCCTCTGCACATTCCTGTCCACTGTGTGCTCACAGGTGGGTGGCCAGCGAGGCTGCTGTGACTGGCAAGAGTGAAAACATTCCAGATGGGCTCCTGATAGGAGAGGATAGGAAACTGGAGAGCTGGGAAAGGAAGGCAAGGAGGTCTTGGTGGGGCTGAGGTACAGGAAGGGGAAGGAAGAGGGGTAAAATGGAAGCAGGGGACTCAACCCAGTTCTATGGTAGAACCTGGTAGGAACTGCTGACTTCGAGGTAGGCCACCCCCAACGTGGGGTCTATGGTGGAACCTGGGTAGGAACCGCTGACTTCGAGGTGGACCACCCCAAGCAGTGGTGGGAGGGTCCACACCATGAGCCTGCATTCTTACCTGGGTTCTGCTAGCACCCTGTAGGTGAATCCATCTACATCCTTCCTTTCTCTGAGCCTCATTTTCCTCATCTGTGCAGTGAGGAAGGGCAGAAATGAAGAGGGTAAACTCACTGGTCAGCTCCATCTTGGTGTCTCCAGCGCCAGGTGACCCCTTCTCTGCATAGCTCTTGGGCTCAGTCCCCCGGCCTCAGCAGGCCTCTGGTGGTGGCCTAAGGACTGGAGCCCCATTTCCTAGATGTAACTACCCATTCCACAGAGCCACTCTCTACCACGCTTGGGCTATGGCAGCTTTATTATAAGTTTATTACATGCTAATTCAAGCAAATAAATTTGCCCCAGCTGTGAAGCAGAGGAGATTAATAACCTCAAAGATTACTTTGCTGCTTTGATGAGTTTCTTGAGCAGAGTATATTTAGGAAGAGCAACTAGATTAGTCAAAACCCCCTTTAATTATTAGTGACTCTGTGCAAACGACTCTATACGACTGGAATACCAACTACTTAACTCCCTGACCTTCCTGTTCAAATAAACACGTCTTATTATAGCAACATGTCTCCAGAGTCCACACACCATGGCAACTACTGGCCTGGGGACCTGGCAATGGGATAGCTGGCACGAGGACTCCATTAGGGTGGGATGAGGGTCTTAAAGGTGCATGTGCTGCTTTCCTTGTCTTCACCCCTGGGTTGGCTTGGGGCCAAAAGGAACGCTCTGGATGTCCTGGAGCTGGAAGAACCAATTCTCAAACAAGGGGGAACGACTTGTCCAGAGTCTTGCAGGGAATTAGCCACATGGCCTCCACTGCTCTGCCACCTGTATTTCCCACTGCAGAATTCATTTTGCTATAAAAGGCCGGGTCTGCCTCCAGTGAAGGTGATCCAATCCAGTTCCAAGGACACTCAGCATCCTCTCAGTCCTCATCCCTGCCTTGGTGAATGGGGCCTTTGCTTGGCTCATCTAAACATTCTCTCTCTCTTGAGCTGCTTGGGAATCTCACCCACCCAGGTCCAGAGAATGCAGGGCCAAGAAATCGCTAGACAGCCGAGATGCTGGCATCTCTTGCCAGGGAAGGTGCAGGGTGCTCCTTTGTAAGTCAGCTTGGCACATTATGGCAGATAGCAAGAGAGGAATGCACGCAGGAGGAGGCAGGGGATGACGTCTTAAACCAGAGGCAAGCGAGGAAGAGGGTGGGCAGGGTCAGACTTGCTCCTTTAATAACAACCCTCTGCCAAAGAGGGCCACCTCATGCCCCCAGTGCCCCAAGGAGCTCCCATCCATCCCACCAGGTCCCACTTTCTAAAGGTTCTACCTCCTCCCAACAGCACCACCCTGCAAACAAACCTGTAATCACAATGAGCCCTTGGGGATGCTCAAGCCACACCCAAACCACAGCAGCTTCAGGATCCCCTGCTGCCCAAGACACTGGGGCAGGTTCCAGTCTTGAATTCCACCATAAGCCTGTGGTGGAGGCTCCACGATGCACTTACCAGATGAAGAAGCCAGCACACTTGGAGAGTCCAGGCAGCGTCCCACTTGTCTACCTGGAAGCTACCGCCAGTCTTTCCCTGACTCAACTCAAGGGTCACCTCCTTTGTCACTCTGTCCTCAGATGGTGCAGGTTTGCTTAGGATTCATTTCCTTTTGCTATCGCCCCCTAAAAGCAAGAACTGAGTCTCTTTATCATCACATCCTGAGATGCTGGCTGAGCGCAAGGTCTGTACTAAGCACTCAACCAACTCTGACACAGCCTTGCCATTGTCCTGGATAATCTTGGTCCTATGGCGGACTATGCAAAGCCATCTGCTCCAAGTTTGACGCTACCGATTAGCAACTGGGAGTGGGAAAGCCTTAGTTCCCTGATACTATTCAATAAAAACCTTAAGTGTAGAAGAAAAAAACGATAAAGACTGCAGAAGATAATCTGACCATGTATGTTAACTCAAGCGGAAAATTACTTTCTTAGCACAGAAACAAAGGCCGATTTCATAAGAGATAGATTTGGCTGCGTAGAAATTCAGATTTCCCCCCCTAGATTTCTTTCCCATATTCTGTCTGCATGTATTCCTAGTTGGCCACTTGATTTCATCCCAAATTTGTAAAAGGATTATCATCAAGGTGAAAAACTTTCTGGTGGAAATGCAGGGTCTTTACGATGCTTCGGCTTGTTAGCCAGAGGATATAACAGAGACAGTTCCCTGCTACATCTTATTCCTCCTCCTCCTTTTTGTACTGGAACCCAAAATTAAGCTGAACATCTGCTTTGGAGTAAAGCAATTGTATTTTCTGGGTTTCCTTATAGCTAACTGGTCAATGGGATATAAATAGAAGTCATCTGAGCTACTTCTGGGGCCCAGCTTCAGAATTGGCTTCCTCTTCCCCATGGCTCCTTGCTCACCTTGCAGCAGCAATGTGATGACAGGACCTGGGGCATTTGTGTGCATCATGAGAAGGAAGCCATATGTTGTTGGTACCAGAGTAACAAGAGCCATCTATCTCATTAGCCCTGGAGAGCCTAAGAACCCTTTAGTGAGACTGCTACATTATTGCTAGTCGAGGGTCTCTGTTACAAGGTCAAGTCTGTATTCTAATTACAGAACACCTTGATATGCATAACTGAAAACTGGCAAGAGTGTTGATGTTGCAGAACCTCAAGATTCTGGAGCCTACACTACTCTGAGCATGTTTAGGATTGGAATTTGAAGATTTCTTTTAAAGCAGCTTGTTCTGGTCAGGTGAGGTATGCCTGTAATCCCAGTGACTCTGAGGCTGCAGCAGGAGGATTGTAAGTTCAAGGCCAGCCTCAGCAATTTAGCAAGGCCTTAAGCAATTTAGGGAGACCCCTATGAAAAGCAAAAAGACCTGGGGATGTAGCTCAGTGGTAAGGCATTTCTGGGTACAATCCCCAGTACAAAAAAAAAGTTTGTTTTGTAGATATGACTTTGGAACTGTGCAAATATTCTTACGATTATAACGCAAGTATAATTTAAAGACTAAATCCATTAAAATTTTTAGAAGTCTAAATTGCAAAAGCAAGATGAAAGAAAGAAAATGGTGTATTGAATGGGGATCTGGGCTGTAACCTAACAAAAGTGATCACAAACATTTCCTAAGCTGTTTATTGATATGCACTTTAGGGGTGCTGGTACTGTTAACCTGAAACTGTTGGATGCATAGTGTGAGATCGGGTAAGTGAGAAATTATGTTCTTTTTGTTGGGAACTGGGGTTTTCAGGGTAAAACAAAGGATATGCAGGTGTAAGATAGGAGGATAAGTGTAAGCCCTGGAATCCTGGATTGGAATCAAAAGCACCAAGGTGAAGTCAGGAGGTATATCATTCATTACTTTCTGGTTCTGCCTATTTTATTTTTGTTTTGTTTCATTTTGGTACTGGGGATTCAGCCCAGGGGTGCTTAATTTCTGAGCCATGCCCACAGCTTTTTTGTTTTTTATTTTTTTGAGACGGGGTCTTACTAAGTTGCTTAGGACCTTGCTAAGTTGCCGAGGCTGGCCTTGAACTTGTGATCCTCCTGCCTCATCCTCTTGAGCCACTGGGATTACAGGCATGCACTGCCTTTTCTTCCTTTTTTCAATCTATCACAAAGATTTGAGAACAATAGCCAACTCCATCCCCATAATACTGAATAATTCTAGAGACTGGATTATTACCAAATCTTATGGGTTTGGGGCTTTTTAGAGAAATAAGGCATTCCATTTCTGGGACACAGAATGTACAAGATGAGCCCAGAGCATCTTGTTACATTAGAAGGCGTCAAAGATTACTAGTTAGTAGCAACTTTAAGAGGTTCCTATGGGTCAGTGATGGGACAATGTGATTATTGATAAAAATAACTGCAGTGCACTAAAAACAGATCAAATGCTTTCTTTTTTTTTTAAGAGAGAGGACAGTGAGAGAGAGAAAGAGAAAGAGATAATCAGTTTTATTTACTTTTTCATGTGGCTTTCGTTGCTCCAACACTTCGTTGTGTATGTGGTGCTGGGGTTTGAACCTGTGTCCTCCCACATGCCAGGCAAGCGCCGTAACCACTGATCCACCACTCCAGCCCTCAAATATATTTAAATACATGCATTCGTAATACATTTCTTAAAAAGGAAAAAGAAAAACACTCACTGATCATTCTTGGAAGATGTTTAGGTAACTACCTGTTATAAAAACTGGCAGATAAAGGGAAAGAATCAGGCACCGACTTTCCTACGTGAACCACGGGTGAACACGTGGTTGATAAGAAGAATCTCTTCACAAGTCCAATCTTAAATAATGTCATTTTTAACCCTTCACGGAATTACAAATAACCGATTATGTGCTCTCTGATGGAAGAACACAGCACTACCTACGGAATTTTATTGCCAAAAAGCTGAATCTGAATTTTATCAACCTCTGGATCTAACTACCAATTTCTGGTGAAGGAGAAGGAAAAACATGTCGGATGCAGTCAGTAAAATCCCAGCTGTGAACGAAGAACCCACCATTTGCAACATAAGGGTGGTGTCTGTGTGGGATAGTGGGTGGGAGGCAGTGCGGGCATCAGTCAGTGCAGGGTGTCAGAAACTGAGTGGGTAAGAACGGTGTCGCTATGAGGGGTGGGAGGCAGCAGCCCAGGGCGGTACGTCAGACCCAAGCAGAGTGGTTACACACATGGGTTTTATTCAATTACGGGAGCCAGGTATGTCACTGTGAGAGGGAATTATAAATTGAGTTGAGAATGAACTCTGGTGTTGGATAGGGATTCAAGGTGCTAATGTGAACTCATGTCTTTCGCTCTAGGTCTCTCTACATGTATGTAAGCGCAGGTGTAAGCCTGGGTATGAATGTATATGAATACCTACGCAGGTGAGGGGTGTCCATTGGGAGGGCCAAAGAAAGGCAATGTCCCAGTACTACTGAGCACACCTCGTGCCCACATCTCTATTTCTAAATACTATTCTCCACTAAAAAGAAACCAGGACTCCTTAGAGAAATGGATGATCCCACAACTGGAGCAGGCAAAGTATAAGATGAACCTAGAGGGGCTGGAGCGGTGGCTCAGCGGTTTCAGCGCTTGCCTGGCAAGCACAAGGACCTGGGTTCAAACCCCAGCACCACATACACAACTAAGTGTTGGAGCAACGAAGGCCATGTGAAAAACTAAATAAAATTGTTTCTCTCTGTCTCTCTCACTGTCCCTCTCTCTTAAAAAAAAAAAAAAAAAAAAAAAAAAAAAAAAAAAAAAGATGAACCTAGAGAGCCTAGAAAAAAAGAGGACATATCAGAAGAACACAGATGTCAACTTGAGGGGCTCCCACCAGCTAAATCAGGGAAAACTGGAATATAAAAATAAATAATGATACTAACCATTTGCAGTGTTTTAAATTAAAAAAACCCAGAATCCATACTGAAATAAATAAATAAATTTCTCTTAGGGTAAAATACCAATGGATAAGTGTAGAAGGAAAGATGCAGTTAAAAATTCACTCTTTGGCTGCCCTTATAGGAGTAATTAATTCAGACAAAAAGCGTTAGTGGATGCAAAACTTAGAATTCAATGAAGAATGGATGGATACACAGAATTAGAGTATCTCCCCAAAATACATTTATTAATTACAAGAAAAAAAAATAAATTTACTATGGTACAATCTAGCTTCCCATTACTGTCACCAAATACCCGAGATAAAAACTTCAAGGAGGAGCAGTTTGTTTTGGCTCATGATTTCAGAAGTTTTGGTCCTGTTGCTTTGGATCTGTAGTGGCACAGGACATCATGGTGGGAGCAGGAAGGAAAGAGACAGGAAGGAGCCAGGGACCCAATATCTCCCTCTAGGGCACATCGCTAGTGGCCCACCATCCTTCCACGAGGCTCCACCTCCTACAGGTTCTACCACCTTCCAATAGCACCACAGGCTGGCAGGCAAGCCTTTAACACACGGTCCTTTAGGGCACATTCAAGAACCAAAATACAGCACTAGCAAATCCAACTTAATCAAACGACCAACGTTAACACCACCGGAAACAGGACAAATCGAAATGAGGTACCACCTGACAGGGTGCGCTGTGAACACAGTGCTGTGAGGTTCCTACAGAAGGCATCACCTGATTCTTATCCTGAGTAATCATAAGTAAAAGAAAAACGGAAGGACTCCGAAAACAGCTTGCATATAATTTCCCAAAGTCAAGGTCCTGAAAAGTCAGTGAAAGACAGAAGAGCTGTTCCAAATCGAGGGATTCTAACGAGACAATTAAATGGAATGCATGACCCCAGATTGTCTTTTACCCTAAAGGACATTATTGGGACAACTGGTGAGATTTGAATGGGCCCACAAATTATCCAATAGGAATGGATGGATGTAAATTTCTTACTTTTGATGGTTGTATTGTGTTTATGTAAAAGAGTAGAAGCATAGGAATATCCACGAAACACCGTTTGATGCCTATGTGGACAGGGGTTGCCTAGAGGAGATGGACATCCATTCTCTCTCAAATGGTTCCAGGAAAAAAGTTTCATTGTTACTATCCTTGTGAAGTTTGTTTGTATATTTGAAATCCTTTTAAAATTAAATATCTTTAGCATTAAAAAAGCAATCTGTTTATACTGGTCAAAAAGTTGAAACAATGGGGCTGGAGCAGTGGCTCAGCAATTACGGCGCTTGCCTGGCATGCACAAGTATGCAGGTTCAAACCCCAGCACCACATACACAATCAAGTGTATGTGGCCACATGAAAAACTAAATAAAATTGATTTTCTCTTTCTCACTGTCCCTGTCTCTCTTTTGAAAGAAAGTGGAAACAACAACCAACAAGGGTTGATAGTCAAAAGTCTTCCAACAGATGAATGGGTAAACCTATGCTGTATGCATACAATGGGATATTATTCACTAATAAATAGGAATGAGGGGGCTGGAGTGGTGGCTTAGCTTTTGGAGGGCTTGTCTGGCATGCGCGGGACCTGGGTTCAAACCCCAGCACCACGTATACAAGTAAGTGTTGGAGAAACAAAGATCAGATGGAAAAATAAATAAAATTGATTCTCTCTTTCTCTCTCTCCCTCCCTCTCCCTTTAAAAAAAAAGCAATGAACTGCTCACAGTGCTGTTAATAAACCTTGAAAATATGCTAAGTGAAAGAAGTCAGACACAGAGTAGGTATTACATGATTTCATTTACATGAAGTATCCAGAATAGACAAATTCATAGAGACAGGAAATCTATTAGCAGTCACCAACAGTTGGAGGAAAGGGGTACGAGAGGAGCAAGTGCTGGTGGCATCACGTTCTGGGGCGATGAAAGAATTCTAAAATGGGTTGTAGCGATGGTGGCACAACCCTGTGAATGAACTAAAAACCCGTGAATGTACGCTTCAAATTCAGTGGTGGATTGTATGGTTACACAAATTATATCTCAAAAAAGTTGTTACCTAGGGACAAAAACCTTACTGGGTATGTATGATTCACCAATATTCACTACTTAAATTCTAGTGTAATCCTAATCTGGTGGGATTTATTTTGGGGGAAAACAAATTTAGCTAAATTCAACTTGTTATCTGTTGAGCCCGTCCTTTTTTGTTTTTGTTTTTTCAGGCTCTGTGTTAGGAGATTGGGATTCAGGAATAGGAGACTCATGCCATCTATATCCTTCAAGGAGGGCTGGCTGGTACTCAGCTCCATGGCTATACCGTCACTGGTGTCACAGAGGCAGCATCAGGCTGGGAAGCCCAGCAGAGGACGCTCCATCCACCTGGGGCGGCTAGAAAGCTTCCCCAGGGGCAGGACTTCAACCCAGCCAGAGGGTGAGGAGGAGCCCAACGGGGCGGCGGGGGTGGGGTGGGGTGGGGTGGGGTTGGGGGGTGGGAGATACTGCAGGGAAAGACTGTTGCAGGCACAGGAAGCAACAGGAGCCACAGGACAGAGACCTGCTTGGGAAAGAGCAAGCAGTTGGGGTGGAGGTGGTGGTGCGGTGGGGAACTGTGCAGGAACCCTGGGAGGGAGGCCACTGTGTGCTAGGCAAAGGGGTCCCTGGATGGGCAGAGCCCACCTTGCGGTCAGGAAGAGAGCAATAGAAGGTCATTTTCAGCTTCCAGGATGCTAATGGGAAGCAGGGAATTAGACGACAATTTACGATGCTCAGTGAAGCAGAGCAGGAGACTGTCGGTCCCTCCTTGGGTTAACTGGCCCGCCCCTGCCCCCTGCTGAGCTTCTCCGGCTGAAGGCGCCTCTGTCTTGCCAGCTCTGTTCCCTGGAGTCTGGCTGTCACTTGATTTCCCTGGATGCCAGCTGCTGTGCGTGGAGGGGGAGCAGAGCAGGGTTTCAGGACGGATCTTTGTGCAGAGCTCCTGTCTCTCCCATTGCTCCAGATGGAACGCTGGCTTCCTCCCTGCCTAGAATGTTGGCTCACCTTGGCTGCCCCTGGAGCGGGAGAAGGGAAGGAGGACGGGAGGCAAATAAAGGGCCCCTTTGATTCTTTGCAGGAGCCCAGCGCAACGCCCCAGGTCAGGAGTGAGGGTGGAGGGGAGGGTGCAGTGGGGCAGGTGGAGTTTGTATCTCCAACTCTTCTGTAGAGGAGTTTGAAGGATATTTGCCTTTTCCTGCCCCTTCTTCCTCATAGGCAGCGGGCGAGGCCTTTAGAAAACCCACCTGAGTCTGGTGTGGTTGCATCGTGATCTTACTTCACAGCAGTGGCTGAGGCAGTGCAGAGAGGTTAAGCTCAAGAACCTGGCTTTCCACCCAAGAGCACTGATTCTGAAGCCAGTAGGGTGCAGGATACAGAGCAGGACAGGCTCAAAGCCCCTTCTAACCATACAGAACCAAGAACAGGGGTCAGAGGAATGCGGAAAACCTTAAGTAGGCCCTGAAGATGTGGGGAAAGGCTTCAGAGTGGGTGGCCTGAGTTCCACTTCTGAGAATGGGCTAAGCAATGGCCACATGGTCCATCCAATGATTCATTCCACGCATTTTTATTTAGGGCCTTCTATGCACCAAGAGTGGCTCTCAGCCAGCCTCCACCCATGCTGGGTTCAGGGGCTGGAGTGAAATCTTGATAAGTCCCGTGCCTTCTTGCCTGGAGACTGGGAAGAGCCGGTGCAGCATGTGAAAAGCTCAGGAGTGGAAGTGGCTTGGTACCCAATAAGAGCCACATGAGGGTGGGGGCCCCAGGTGGCATTCACTCCCTAGTGGAATGTATTCCTGTGTCCTGGCCTGGGCAGGTCAGGTCACATTTGAGAGTGGATCTTTTTCTGCTCATTCCCCCAACACTCAAAATGCATAGACAATTCCAGAAGGCCAGCTCACCAGCATCATCCATGTCCACCGGGCAGGCCAGAAGATGACCAGGGTGCTTTCTGATCAGAACAAGTGCAGCTGGGGGAGCGAATGTCTTAGTGCAACAGCTGAGACAGGTTGGTACTTCCTCTCTCAACAGGAAGAGCTGAATGTAGATGCAAATGCTAGCAACCCATCCGCTGAGCCCAGGCTGCACCCCCAGCCTGCAGGTGCCCAGCCATTGGCTCAACGCCTGGAGTTCATTGTTTAAGACGACCTCTCTCTGAGTGGTGGACGGTGCCTCTTGAGACTCTCTGGTCCATGGTTACAGGATGCTCCTCTTTGCCCACCTATTTTAGAGTTTGACTCCTCAAGAAAGATCTCTCTGGGGGCTGGAGCTGTGGCTCAGCTGTTCGGCAGCAAGTGCAAGGACCCGGGTTCGAACCCCAGTACCACGTACACAACTAAGTGTTGGAGCAATGAAGGCCATGTGAAAAACTAAACAAACTTATTTCTCTCTTTCTGTCTCTCTCACTGTCCTTCTCTCTTAAAAAAAAAAAAGAAAAGATCTCTCTCCCTTCATTTGCAAGCTCGTCAGAGAAGCCTCATAGCAACACACCCAATAAACCAGTTCTTCAAATGACCAACTCCACTAAATTTGCCAAATATTCTCCTCTCTCTCATAGTCTCTCTCTCTCTCCACACACACACACACACACACACACACACACACACACACACTTTACTCACACCTTGTTTCTTTTAGCTATGGTCCATACTGTAATTCTGGGTGCATGAAAATTCTCCCTTTGGGGAAGCTGGATCCACTCACCACGGTTCCCTCCACCTTTTAAGCATACTTTCTTTCATTGGATCTGACCTCACAGTGTGGTTTAGCCACCCTTCCACAGTGACCCATGTCTCTGCCACAGAGGAGATCTTGGAACTGGCTTTCTTTTCTTTCTTTCTTTTTTTTTATTAAAGAGAGAGGGACATCAAGAGAGACAGAGAAAGAGAGAAACAACTTTATTTAGTTTTTCACATGGCCTTAGTTGCTCCAACACTCAGTTGTGTACGTGGGGCTGGGGTTTTAGGCGAGCGCCGACACCGCTGAGCCACTGCTCCAGCCCCGGAACGGGCTTTCCTGAAGTAGATTCTTTATTGTCAAGTTTGAAATAAAACCATGACCCATGGTTAAACCACCTTACCTGAGAAGTGGCTTTCTCATCCGAGTGGAACAGCAGGCTGGGCAGGGCTGTGGGGACCTAGGGCTCCGGGGTCCTGGGGCCTTCAAATTCTTTCCTCACCCATCCATTTGCCCACTTTCTGCCCCCAGCTTCCCACCCAGCCGCTGGTCTCCACCTCCCTGTGCCTTTGGTCTCACACCGGGCTTGACACTACGCTGAGGGCTGTGCTAATTTGAAGCTCTCTCCTCAGCAGAGGGTCCCTGCATCTATTGTGAAGTCACAAGAAACAAGCAAAAAGTCAATGAGTAGGCCTCCCGAGCTGACAGAGGCAGGACACCTGTACCCTGGACTCAAGGTTTTCATCCTGGGTGTGACACTCTGGGGGGCCTCCAACTGTAGGGCAATCTGTAATGAACGAAGGAGAGTACAAGTGTCAATCATGTCACACGTGCCATGCACATCACAGGCAGGGTCCTCTGGGGGCAGCTACGTCACTCAGTGCTTGCTTTCCTGGGAGACCCAGCTATGGAGCTGCAGCTCACAAGGTGGGACCAAGGAGGGAGGAGACAAGTGGGTGGATCCAAGCCATCTGTGTGGGTGTGACTGAGGAGGCAGCACGAGGTGAGTCTAGAGGTTCAGGCATCGGGGACAGGTGGCCAGTAAACTGCAGGGGTGGCAGCACCTACACTGTTTCCATGGCAGTTCATGCTGTGGAACTGGGGTCCTTGGTGCGAGGCGTGGTGGTGGAGGTGGGGTCAGGCACAGAGGCTGTAGCAGCAGGCAGGCTGAATCAGAAGAGTCTGAAAGCCTTCCTTGGAGATTTGGACAATAGCTTGTGAGCCTATGTTTCTCAGGTCTATAAGACCCAACAATTCCTTCATAAAAAACATGTCTGATGCCCCTTTACTCACTTAAAAGAAAATCCACAAATAACATAACTTATGTACTATATGTATTTTTAAAAAGCTTCAATATAGGTATACTGATGCTCAGTCTGTAGGATAAAGGAGAAATGTAAAGAAATTGCAATAAACTCATGCATTTTGATAAGCAAATATTTGGGCAGAGTCCTCCCATATTGTGACCACCAAGATGCCTCTAGAAGTTTCTAAACACCAATGTTGAAAGTGGGCTTGAGGAGGGGTGATAGGGCCCAGCTTGTAGCACAAAATGCACACTGCCGCAGCTGGGGAGTGGAGGGGTGGGCGGATGGGCAGGGGAGGACCTCGGTGGCCATCACATCACTGGGAGGTCAGCAGTGGGAGGTCAGGGGGTGCCCTATCTGCAGGAGAGCCTGTCATGTACTCTGGACTCCTCAGACACATGGACCACTGAGAGGTAAGGGGAGGGTGAGGTAGGAAAGGATGGGTAGGGGTGGCATTCAGTCTCTGGCAAAAAGAGATATTCACTTTGGTCTGCAATTCCACAAAGCCTCTGCCCCGGGTCCTTGATAATAGAGCCAGTGGTCCTGCCTCTAGGTCCCCATACTGGCTGTGTCATAACCCTGCCCTGTTGGCCTTCCACCCCCAGCTCAAAGACCCAGCATCCCTTGCCAGACTTCCATCTCCTGAGGAAGGGAAAAGGGAGGCTCAGAAGAGGTAGATACAGCTGCTTCCGTAACTCAGAATCAAACCAAATCATTTTTCATATCTTAGGGCTGGAAGAGCTGCCCCATTGTCCTGCTCCTGCCTGAATGTTCAAGCATCTCAGTTAACTCCATTTGGCGGGGGTAGTAGGGAGTGAAGGCAGAGGCACGGGCCCCAGGTGGTTCCTGGGCTGACTTCCCACCTTGGCCTAGCACCAGTTGCTGCTGATTCTGGGGTCCTGGAAGAGGGTCTCTCGCCCATGGTGCTGCCCCAGCAGTCAGTCCTTCTTGCTCCTGATTTCTTACCCCTGTGTCCACATAGAGGTGTACACAAAAAGGTATCCACAGCCAAGTAGCATTAAAGGCAATTTAAATTGTTCCTGAAGGGATTCAAAGAATTCCACATGGTGATGCATCCAAAAATTTCTTTCACAGAGAGAGCATGATTTAGTTTGTTGAGGCTTCTAAAATAGAATACCGGGGTGGGGGGATTAAACAACAGACATTTATTTTTCACAGTTCTGGAAGCTGGCAAGTTCAAGATCAAGAAACCAGCAGGTACAGTGTCTGGTGAAGGCCCATTTCCTGGTTCATAAGTGGCACCTTCTTTCTGTGTGCTCAATGGCAGAAAAGGAACGAGGGAGCTCTCTTGGGTCTCTTTTATAAGGTCCCTAATCCCATCACAAGAGCTCCACCCTTATGACCTAATTGCTTCCCAAAGACATTATCTCTTAATACCATCACATTGGGGATTTAGATTTAAATTAATTTAGAGCTGGGCAATGCAAACATTCAGACCCTAACCAAGTCTGTGGGCCTCTTAGATCTCCCAACAGGTGCTGTTTCCCCATTTTACACACGCACACACAATCACGGTAGCTGCTTCCTAACAATACTCTGCTCTCTCCTTCTAAACACAGTTCATCTCCCCAACCCCTCTTATGCATCTGTTCGTGCCTCTTTTGCCTGTTAGAGGGATTCTGCTTTGGGCCTTTGCTGGCCAGGACAATTCTCTTCCTCTCTGCTGCAAATCTGCTCATCTGAGGTCCAAGTTGACAAAGTCCAGTTCTTCTTGGGTGCAGGTGAGCCAAGGGGAGGTTGACTTTTTTGACAGGCTCATTCTTTGAATGTGGTGATTGTTGGTGTTAGCCATGCTTTCCCACGACCCCTGACACACCCATCACACTCACTCTCACATAAACACCCACCCACACTGGTAGCTAACATTTCCTTTGCCTAATTCTTTGATGGGCACTTTTACACTTAGTCAATATTATGTTCTGATATTCATAACCATGACTCTGATTAGAGCTAGACTTCAAAGTGCCTTTTGAATCATTAAAGAAAGATTAAATTATGTTCAGGATAGTTGCAGTATTAAGTGTGGTTGAGCTAATTCAGATTCTCTGGAAATTGGTGAGATGATACGTTTCTACTTTAAACAATCAGCACATTCAGATTAAACCCACGTAAAAGCTCAGGCAACTCCAGATAGGATGTGAGTCCACAGGAAACCATAAACACACAGGCACATCTGGGAGCCAAGCAGTCAGCCAGAGTTCTATCCAGCCAAATGCTATCACCACCCCATAAATCTCCTGAAAATCTACAGGGCCCTTAATGTTTGTCAGTGTTGTAAGGCATGCTTTTACACTCTACCATCTATCCGGGCTGGCCATGGAAGGGGTCACTTGGTTAATGCAGGACTCTCTCTTCATTGCTTCATAACTAGTTTTTAATCACCAGTGATTGCTGAGCTGGGGTGCTGCAGGCCAGCTTCCCTGCTCTTTCCTCAGAGTGTGCCCACTAATATGTCATAGCAATTAACTAGAGACCTATGGAGGGGACGATGGTAGCAGGAGAGCCAGGCTAGCTGGCCACATGTCCCATCCTGTCTCCCAGAGGGCCTCCCGGGACCTCACTCACCTTTCCAGGCAAAGGGATAACACTCAAAGAGACAATGATTCCAAACACTTTTTAAAACTTGCCCAACAATTTCGTCTCCCAAGAAATTAGAAAATGACTAGTGGATCAGCCACTCTGAAATCAGAATTGCCTGGGCACCCGGAAACGATGAGAATCATGGCGGAAAGGGAATAATGTTACAACCTTCCTAATACTGTAGGTCATGGTAGCTGAGGTGGAGAAGGCTTAGCACATGGACGTATTCCTAGACTTGAGGGAGGCAGAGTATGTGACATTCAGAAAATGATATGCATTTATTCCTTCATATTATAAGACTTCAAAAGAGAATGATGTGAAAAGGTGGAAAGTTTATAAATGCCATTCTGATTGGACAATCTTTTTTGTTTTTTAGAGAGTCAATTTTATTTATTTTTTTCATCTGGTTTTTGTTTTTCCAACACTTAATTGTGTATGAGGTGCTGGGGATCAAACTAATGTCCTCACACAAGCCAGGCGAGTGCCCTACCCCTGAGCCACCCCTCCAGCCCCCTAACTGGGCAATCTCAAATGATCCTGATGAGGAAGAGATAGGGAATATCCTTGAGGTGCCTTTGAAGGCTGAACAAGCTTACCTACAAAAAGCACACACACACACTCGTGCGCGCGTGCACACACACACCTTTGCATATAGTTCCAGAGTCTTTTGCAAGAAACTAGAAAGAGTAATTGTCTGTAAGGAGAGCAACTGGGTCGCTGATGGATGAAGTGAGAGGGAGACTTTTCCCCTAGTATTTGTTGAATTTTGAAACATATTGTTGTATTACCCATTCAAATAAATACATGAAAATGAAATAAAATAAGGAACATTTGTAAAAGATGGAAATCCAAGGGAGAATGAAGGAAGTCAGCTCAAATCCATGCCATTAGACCCTAAATGTCTGAAGCCCCAGTGAGTAGCCATATAAAACGTACTCAGAATTTATGAGAAAAAAAGTCTTTAATAGGAATGTTCAGAGAAAGATACAGATGAGGAAAGACAGGCCTGCTGCTGGGTAATGTGATCCCAGGATGCTGGCGGTATCTTGAGAATCAAGGAAAGACAGGAATAAAGAAAGGACAGATGGACTGGGGTTTCAGAAAGAGGGAACCGGAGTGTCTCCCGGGGAGACCTGGGAAGCCAGGTGGCCAGTGGGGCGGGAGTTGTTCCCTGTGGGACTGTGTGGGTGCTGGGTGGGGGAGTGGAGCAGGGGGAGGGGAGTCCTCGATTGTGGAGTTTTCTTTTGCTCTCTATTGTCCTTTTCATACGACCTGCCAGGGGCAGTCAGGCTGGGGCAGACAGAAGGCTTCCTGGAAGCTGGACCTCAGCCTAAGAGAGACTGGTCTGGTTTCTGTCTATTTGATGTGTGAGGAAGAGAGCCTTAAAATATGGAGCAGGGGACTGGAGCAGTGGTTCCCTGGCACTTGCCTTGCATGAACAGGGATGCAGGTTCAAGCCCCAGCACCATGTACACAACAAAGGGTCAGAGCAACAAAGGCCACATGAAAAACTAAATAAAATTTGCTTCTTTCTCTCTTGCTTGCTGTCCCTCTCTCTTTAAAAAAAATATGGGGCAGGACGGCAGAATTTGGCTGAGAGGGTGTCTGTAGAAGTGTGATCATGAGTGATAAGAGTGAGCAAGCCAGAGAGAGTGCAGATGAGCAGGTGTAGCAGGAGCAGGTGTGAGAGCAAGAGATGGAGGGGAGTGAGTGCGAGGGAGTGGGGGGGGGGAGTGATAGAGCAGGTGTGACCAAGTAGCATCTGAGCGAGGAGAACTGAAGTAGGAGTGCCTGAAACTGAGAGAAAGTGGGTGCGAGTGACAGTGTGAGAGCAAGAGTTGTGTGAGCAAAGTGAGAGTGAGAATCAATGAGAGCAGGTGTGTGGGTGTGAGTGGGTACGAGCTTGTGAGCTGTGTGAGCAGGTGTGAGGTGTGAGCTGGTGTGCGCAGGTGTGTGCAAGTGTGAGTTGGTGCAAACGGGTGTGTAGCTGTGAGTGGGTGTGAACCTGTGAGTGAGCATGAGCGGGTGTGAGTATGTGGGCAGGTGTGAGTGGGTGTAAGTGTGAGCATATGAATGGGTGTGACTGGGTGAGTGGGTGTGAAAGGGCGAATGTGAAGCTGAGTGAGAGCAGGAATGTGGGTGAACCAGCATGAGTCTGTGGGGTGAGCGAATGTGGGACTGAGAGGATTTGCCTGCATATGTGTGTGTCAGAGAGGGTGTGAGTGAGGGCCTGTGTGTGTGTGTGTGTTGGGGATGGAGAATGTGTGTGTGTGCCTTGAGGACAGTCTCTATGTCCCGCCTCCAGTTGAAGCTGCAGGGGCCGCTTTGATCCCATACTCTGATCCCATAGAGCATTCTCCTAAGCGCCTCAAGCTCCTTTTAAAACTGCACATCAGGGGCTGGAGCAGTGGCTCAGTGGTTACGGCACTTGCCTGGCATGCACAAGTACACGGGTTCAAACCCCAGCAACTCACGTACACAACTAAGTGTCAGAGCAACTACAGCCATGTGCAAAACTCAATAAAAATTGATTCTCTCTCTCTCTCTCTTTCTTACTGTAAAAAAAAAAAAAAAACCCTGCACATCAGTGGAGCAGAGAAGATATGCAGTGTGGAAGGGGAGGGCATCTAGGGTGAATCAGGAACATGGGGAAGAAGGATGGGAAGGACCAGGTGAAGGCAGAGATCACACTGCCCCCTAAATCCATCATGTGTTGCCCACTGACCAGATTCCAAATTCTTTAATATGACATCAAAGACTTTGTAATCTTGAGGAGTTAAGGTGACTTTTGGCACACAATAGGTGCCCAACGAATGTTGGATTGTTCTAATTCACGGTATCTCTCTTGGGTGGAGAGAGGGTTGCTTGTGGACCACGCCACTCATCAAGCTACTACATTGGCTTCACACAGCCTTCCATACTGTGACGCTTCTGACTTTGCCAGGCTCTGCCTGTAGGAGGTGCTAGAGGACACCACCGGGCAGGAGGAGCGAGGGAGGACACCTTCTTCCTGTTCCTCTTAGCTGTTAGCAGCAGCAGTTTCCAATCTCCAGGGATTTTTTTCTTAATTTGGTGGGGGGCTTTAGACTGAAGGTATGTGTCTCCTCTAATTCATATGCTGGAACATTAATCTTTAGTGTGGCTAGAGATGGAGAGTAAGGTTAAATGATATCATAAGAGTGGGACGCTCATCATGTAGGATTCTTTTTTTTCTTCGTACCAGGGATTAAACCAAGGGGCACTTAAGTACTGAGCCACATTCCTAGCCCTTCTTATTTTTTTTTCAGGGCTGAGGACCGAACTCGGGGCCTTGCGTGTGCTGGGCAAGCACTTTGCCGCTGAGCTAAATCCCCAACCCTGTTTATTTTTTATTTTGAGACATGGTCTCACTAATTTACTCAGGACTTTGCTAATTTGCTGAGCCTGGCTTTGAACTTGTGATCCTCCTGCCTCAGCCTCCCGAGTCACTGGGAGTACAGGTGTGCACCATTGTGCTGGTGGGATTAATGTCTATGAAGAGACACCAGAGTACCCGTACTTTCTCTCTTTCCATGCACAGTAAGGAGAGGCCATTTGGATGAAGTGAGAGGGTGGCTAAGAAAAGAGTCCTCACCAGTTCCCAAAACAGCAGCACCTTGATCTTGAACTTCTGGTCGCCAAAACTATGGAAAAGTAAGGTCTTGTGTTTAATCCACCCTGTCTATGGTATTTTTTCATGACAGCCCAAGAAGACCAATACAGGGAGTACCCCCCCCCCAAATCATTCTCATGATGCCCTCGGAAGTTTTTAACCAATTTCTCAGTTTTCAATTTTTTTTAATTTTTTAGTACTGAGGATTGAACCCAGGGGTACTTTACCACTGATCTACATCTGCAGCCTTTTTTATTTCGAGATAGGGTCTAAGTTGCTTAGGACCTGGCTAAGTTGCTAAGGCAACTTGTCCCTAGGTCCAGGAGGTTGGAGGGGGACACAAAGGACAGTTGCCGAACGATGAGTCAGGCTGGCATAAACTGGACATGGGTCAGACAAGAACCACAAGGGCTCTGCAAGTATAAGCAAGCTTCCTGTGTGAGGGACACCTCCCTCGGTCACAGGTTGGATAAGAAGGCATCAGGCCACCTTCCAGGTGAAAAAGCAGCCCATGAAAGGTTCTCAGTAAACACCTGAGTCTAGCTTCCTCTACTTCCTGTTAGGGCAGGGTTGCTACCTAGTCTCAAATTGGGACCCCAATTTAGATAGGTGCTATCAAAACATCGTGACGCACTGTCCTTGTCTCCTCAATTCCTGGCCTCCAAACTACAGTGAACCCATACTTGTCAAAAGGCTTAATGCTGCTGGAGAGCCATTACTCCTCTCAGCTGATTTAGTCCTCTCTGCATACGGCGGAGAGGTACACTGAGTCACACTCACTAGCTAAACCGCACAGATAGTAAGCAATAGAAGCAAGCCGATCCTCTTCCCTCCGACAATGACCCAGAGGTCCTCTGCCTCCTCTCTGCTTTCAGTTTAGAAGACACTCACTATTATCTTGCCAGGTGACCTTTTGCATCTTACTTCTTTCCCTCTGAGCCTTGGACATCTCCTTTGTTAAGTGAAGGAGGTGGAGCAAATATTCTCAAAAGATTCCTTTCAGCTATGACATACTGTGATTTGATGATTTTTTTCCTCAATAAAACCAAAAGGTTCAGTTTATCTCCCCAAATATTTCCCATGTTCTATGCCTATCTTTGATTTGACATAATTATAGCACTTGTATTTAGTGCAAATTCACTGCACGAGTTATTAATTATTCTTGAGCATTGGCGTAGTACTCACGGAAGCCTAGGGTGTGCACGTTGATTAGGACCAGGGACAAGACAAGCATCCAGATGTGTCTGGGACTGGAATTAACCAGTCAAGTCAGGGAGTTCATGGAATTTAACATTCTGAATAAACCAAAAATGGAATGAGATTCCAAGGAAGTGGGTGATACTGATGAATGACCTCGATCTGCCTACTCCTCCCAGGGTTGCAAGAATCTGTGATCACCTCAACATGGTTATATTTTAAATGTATGTGTTAATTTTTTTGGCACTTAGACTTCTCCAAGAAAGTGTTTAGCCAAAACTGAAAACAAAACAAAACAAAAAACTACTAAATTTCCTGCAACCTGGGAAAACATGAAGTCTAGGGTAGATTTTCTTTTTTTAACCTATGGAACAAAAACCTTAAGTTTCTGGAAGAGGGAAGAAAATCATATAGACCATGAGGAATCCCCTGTTGTTGGGGAGAGGCTGATTGCTGATGCCCAGGGACACAATGCCTAAAGCTAAAATAGAAACAGAAACACTAAGAAAAATCTTCTGGCAACTCATCTCCCACCCTAAAAATAAGAAAGCTAGAGGAATCTGAAGCTGGTGGTGCACTTCATCTGGTTTTCATTTTTCCCTTATTTACTTGTGTATGTGATGTTGGGGATCAAATCTGGGACCTCACACATGCCAGGCAAGTGCTCTACCACTGAGCCACCACCCCAGCCCCTGATGGTGTACTGCAGTGAAACCCAAAGACTCAATGCCTGCATCAGGGAGAGGCGAACTTTGTCTAAAGGACCAGATAGAAAATACTTTAGGCTTTGTAGGGTATATGTTCTCTGCTGCAGCTATTAAACTCTGCTGTTGAAGCATGGAACATCCATAGACAACACGTAAATGAGTAGGCATGCTTATTTCAATAACAACTTTCTTTAGAAACTGAAATTTGAGTTTCATGTAATTGTCTTGTGTTTCAAAATGATATTTTTCTTTTGATTTCCATTCAACCATTTAAAAATGTAAGGATGATTTTTAACTCAAATGTCATACAAAAATAGGCAATAGACCTGATTTGTCCAATTGGCCTAGTAGAAGGAAGGGGTGTGTATATATACTTCAGTCTCTACTGTTCTAAAGATGATGTTAAGTTATTAATTAAAAGTCATGAGGAGGGCTGGAGAGGTGGCTCGGCAGTTACGGTGTTTGCCCAGCATGCGCAAGTACGCAAGTTCAAACCCTAGCACCCACGTACACAACTGAGTGTCAGAGCAACAAAAGCCATTTGAAAAACTCGATAAAAATTGATTCTCTCTGTCTGTCTGTCTCTCACTGTACTTCTCTTTTTGAAAAAATAAAATAGCACAAGATAACACAGCCCACTATCAAGTAACAAAGCCATTGACCACATCAGACTCAGATATGTCCCAGGGAAGCTATCAGAGAAGGAACTTAAAATACCTGTGTTTAACATATTAAAGGCTGAAGTGGAAAAGATGAACAACATACATGATAGATGCGAAAATTTCAGTGGAGAGGAAAACTACAAGAAAGAGTCAAATGGATATGCTATGGAGGAAAACAGTGACAAAGGAGGAATTCATCTATGAAATCTTTGGCTGACCAATGGGCTTGCTACAACTGAAGAAAGAATCAGGGAACTTGAAAATGGGCCACTAGAAATTGCATGAATTGAACACAAGGAGCAAAATAATGGAAAAAAGGGAGGAAGAGGTGTAGGACAAAATCAAATGGTCAAACTTGTGTACAAATGAAATTCCAGAAGATGAGATGCGACGGACTGAAAGAAATATTTGAGAGGCTGGAGCGTGGCTCAACGGTTGGAGTGCTTGCCTGGCATGCATGAGGACGCAGGTTCAAACCCCAGCACCACATACACAACTGAGTGTTGGAGAAACAAACACCAGATGAAAACATAAATAAATTGAATCTCCTCTCCCTGCCTCCCTCTCTCTCTTTTTTTCAGGACTGAGGACCAAACTTGGGGCCTTGCGCATACTAGGCAAGCGCTCTGCCACTGAGCTAAATCCCCAACACCTCTCTCTCTTTCTCTTAAAAAAAAAAAGAAATATTTGGTCTGGAGCAGTGGCTCAGCCATTAAGGTGCTTGCCTAGCATGCGCGAGTACGCGAGTTCAAACCCCAGCACCACGTACACAACGAAATGTTGGAGCAACGAAAGTCACATGAAAAACTAAATAAAATTCTCTCTCTCTCTCTCTCTCTCACTGTCCCTCTTTCTTTAAAAAAACAAAGAAATATTTGAGAAAATAGTGAATTAGAATGCCCCTAAAATAATAAAAGACACCAAACCACATAGAAGTCAAAGAATCTCAAGTAGGACAAGTTAAACAAACAAAAAAAGAGGAGAAAAAACTCATGCACAGATCTAGACAAATTATATTCAAACTGCTGAAAATCAAAGTTAGAATAAAGAGGAAATAGAGGTAAAGTTTAAAGAAGAGTAGGTAAATTTATCACTGAAGCCATGTAGGTCAGAAGACAATGAAGTGACATCTCTAGAGTGCTGAAAGGAAATAAAACAAAACGGGTCGACACGGAACTTTCCCAGAAAAATTATTTCAAAAATGAAGGAGAAACAAATAATTTTCCAGACAAATAAAATCTTAATTACCAGCATATTTGCACTACAAGAAATAGTAAAAGAAATTCCTAAGTGGAAAGAACACCACACTGAAACTTGGATCTACACAAAGAAATTAAGATCTGTTGAAATGTTTAAATGAAAGCGATCTATGAAAAAATTTCCTTTATATCTAATCCATCAAAAAGATAATTGACCGTCTAATATAAGTTATTGTTGGGTTTAAGGAAGAAATAATATCAACTCTGCATAGTTCTTCCATTAAACAGAAGAGGAAAGAACATTTATCAACTCATTTTATGTGGTTATTGTTGCCTTGATACCAGATAAAGAAATTATAAGAACAGATCCAATTAATACAAACAGAAATATCCTTAACAAAATAGTATCAAATTGATTCAGGTGTGTGTGTGTGTGTGTATCATGATCCAGAGGGGTTATACTGGGAATACAAGGCTATTTCAACATTAAAAATCAATCAATACAACTACTACATCAGAAATCAATGTAATCACTATATAATCGTTAAATCAGTATAAAATCATATCACCAATTCAATGTATGAAAAGGACATTTGACAAAATCAAAAATCCATTCATGTTACATGCCCTTAGCAAACTAGGAACAGGAAGGAACTTATCAATCTGATAAAGGACATTTCAAAAAACTAACATTGTACTTAATGGTAAAAGACTGAATGCTTTACCCCTAATATTGGGAATAAGTTTGGGATGTTCACTATTGCCACTCTTATTCAACACAGTACTAGAGCTCCTAGCCAGTACAATAAGACAAGAAAAATAAATAAATAAAACAAAAGACAAAAAGGAAACTATTTGTAGGCATTGTGGTTGTCTTCATAGAACATCCCAAAGAATCTACAAAAAAAATTTCTGGAACTAAGTGAGTTTAGACACTGCTGTCAAAATACAAAATTCAATTGTATATCTATATATGAGCAATTAAAAGTGGGGCATTTTAAAAGTACCATTTAAAGTAGCTCAAAAAAAAACATGAAGAAAAGGCCTAAATCCAACAAATTATGTTCAAGATCTATATGCTAAAAACTACAAAACACTAATAAAATACATGCAGTCCAAATAAATGAAGAGATATCTCATGTTTATTGATTATAAGACTTGATATTGTTAAGATGTCAATTCTCTTAAAAATGATCAATAGATTCATCAAATCACAACCAAAACTCTAACCAGTTTTTCTTGTAAAAATCAGTAAGTTCAGCTAGGTGTATGGTGCCTGGCTGTAAACTCAGCTATTTGGGAGGCTGAGACAGGAGGATGGCAAATAGGAGGTGAGCCTCAGCAATTTTGCAATATAAATAAAAAATAAAAAGGGCTGGGGATATAGCTCAGTGGTGAAGTACCTCTGGGTTCAATCCCAAACACCTGAACCCCTAAATCAACAAGTTCATTCTAAAATGTGGTAAAGGAACAACAAAACAACATGTGAAAGGCCAAAGTTGGTAGAGTGACTCTACCTGATCGCAATGCTCATTATAAAGACACAACTAATGCTGGGAGCTGTGAAGCTCTGGAGCCTGAGGCAGTAGGCTCCGAGCATTCAAAGTCAGCCTCAGCAACTTAGTGAGGCTTTGTCTCAAAATAAAAAATAAAAATATAGTACTACCTTGACTTGCCCGTCAGAACGGCACCAAACTGAAGAAACTATCAACAAAACAACCAAGCAAACGTAACAACACATATGTTCCGTTGAGAATTCTGATAAACATCTGGTGGGAATGCAAAATAGGCCACTTTGGAAAATGGTTTGGTAAATTTAAACATCTACTTGTCATTCAACCCAGTGTCTTAGCCCTTAGTATTTTACTCTAGAGAAACAAAAATTTACCTTCATCAAAAACCTCTCCACAAGTATTTTTATTTTTGGTACCAGGAATTGAATACAGCCAGGGGTGCTTACCCAATGAGCCACATCCTTAGCCCTTTTTAAATATTTTTCTTTAAAACAGGGTCTTGCTGGGGCTGGAGTGGTGGCTCAGCAGTTATAGCGCTTGCCCGCCATGTGCGAGTACACAGGTTCAAACCCCAGCACCCACGTACACAACTAAGTATCAGAGCAACAAAAGCCATGTGAAAAATTCAATAAAAATTGATTCTCTCTCTCTCTCTCTCTCTCATTTACTGTACTTCTCTCTTAAAAACAAAAGAACAAAAAACAGGGCCTCCCTTGAGGCTGGCTTTGAACTTGTGATCCTCCTGCCTCAGCCTCCCAAGTTGCTGGGATTATAGGCGTGTGTCTCACAAGTATTTATTATAGTGACTTTCTTTAGAACTGCCCCAAATTGGATGCAAATCGAGTATATCTATACAATGAAAAAACAACTCAGCAACAAAAAGAAATAAACAGTTGATACACACATTTGATGAATCTCAAATCATATGCTCTAAGAAACAACTAGATGTAAAGAATCCATTTTCTTTGGTTCCAGCTATATTTAACTCTAGAATAGGCAAAAACAGGCTAGATTGAAAGTAGGTTTGCTGTTTTCTGGGTCTAGGAGCACCCATAATGGGCCCGGGAGAGTTTTATGTTGATGCACGTGCTCTCTATTTTGATTACGGAGAGAATCACACAGATGTATATATTTGTCACAATCTGTTGAATTATATACTTAAAATGGATTCATTTTATTATATGTAATTTATGCCTCAATGTTTTTTTTTTTTTTTTTTTTAGAGAATACTGTTATTTTCTCTGAAGGTGGGGAGGAAGGTGGCCTTGAACCTAATGTACTTAGTGCCCTTGTGGGCTCCTGACCTTGCGGGCTCCTCATTGTCCTCCTCCTAGCTGCCTTTTGCTCCTTCTCTCTAGATCATTGCTCAGTGTTTCCCCTGTAAACTCAATTTATTTATAATTTGTTAGCTTATTTTTGAAAACAGATTTTTTTTTTTAACCAGGGAATGAGCCCAGGGGCACTTAAGCACTGACCCACATGCCCAGCCCTTTTTCTATTTTATTTTGAGACAGGGCCTTAAGTTGCTTAGGGCTTTGCTAAGTTGCTGAGGCTGGCTTTGAACTTGTGATCCTCCTGCCTTAGCCTCTGGAGCTGCTGGGATTACAGATGTACCCACCATGCCTGACGGGGAATATTTTTAAAAAGAACATACTTAAAAAGAATATACTAGGAGAAATCCACTTACCTCCATAACCACCACATATAATCTATTTTCTCCTCCCATGGACTTTCTTGAATTCCTTGTTTTAGATAATTTCATTCCCAGCTCTTTCTGTTATTTGGAGACGAAGTCTTGCTAAGTTACTTAGGGCCCCACTAAGTTTCTGAGGCTGGCCGCATGCTTACAATCCTCCTGCCTCAGCCTCCTGAGCTGCTGGAATTACAGGTGTGTATCACCATGCCAGGATAGGTCACTTTGTTTTAATGGCTGCCTAATTTACTATAATTTGGGTGTACTGTGCCTTATTCAACCATTTCCCCAGAGCTGGGGAATTCAAACATTATTGTAAAGCATATGTCTTTCTTATAAAACTCATCCCCAAGCTTCCCCCACTATTTCTATTACTAGGTGCGTATTACGGAGAGGATGGCTACTGTTTCTTTTTCTTTTTTGTATATTTATCATCTTCCAAAGTTTTACATCAATTCCAGTAGCAATTTTCATGTATTTGTTTAGTTTTACTGACAAGTCTTGAAATTTCTAGGAATAGAATCATATTTGTCTTTTCCTTCCAATGTTTATGTATTTTATTTTATTGCCATTTCTAGAACCACTAAGACAATATTGAATATTAGTAGTAACAGGAACACACCTATACATTTCTTACTTTAATTAAAGTAGGTTTGTTTTAACATTTAGGATAATAATTAATGTTGGGTTTGGAAAACAATCCTTATATTGAATATATTGGTTTTTGTATTTGGAATTTTTACATCTGAGCCCCTAAGTATGTGGTGCATGTTTTAAATCTTAGTACTGTATTGAGTTTTGACATCAGGACCATGTTTTTAAGAGAACTGGAGTGCTTTCTTTAGCTTCCCATCATCTGGTTTATAGATGAGTTTTAGTTTAAATGGCATTGTGATCATCAGTAAAATAACTCATTTCTAAACTTATTTTTTTAAATCTGATTTTTAAGCTTATTAGACTATGTCTCCTTTGTTGTTCCTACTATTATTTTTGCTCTCCTCCCCTTATTCTGGGGGAATTTGTATTTGCTTTTATAGCTTCTATCAATTTCTGCTTTTTTTTTTTTTTAGTGACAGAGAAAGAATCAATTTTATGAGGCTTTTGTTACTCTGACACTTCATTGTGTATGTGGTGCTGGGGTTCGAATCAGTGTCCTCACACCTGCCAGACAAACACCACAACCTCCGAGTCACCACTCCAGCTGCCTACATCAAGTTCTATTTGAATTTCCAATTGTTTATGTCTTTAGTTCCTCTGGTAATTCAGGTTTAGGGTTTATCTCTGCTGTATCATCTTTAAAGATCATGTCTGGGTGCTTGTTAAAAGTTAAGTTCCAGCCAGGTATGGTGGTGCATGCCTGTAATCCTAGCATCTTGGGAGGCTGAGACAGGAGGATTGCAAGTTCAAGGCCAACCTCAGCAACTTAGCAAGACCCAGTCTCGAAATAAATAAAAAGGCTGGGGATGTGGCTCAGTAGTTAAGCACCTCTGGGTTCAATTCCTGGTACCAAATAAATAAATAAAAATTAAGAAACAGAAGTTTAGTTCCACCACCTCTGATACTGACACTTCAGTTCCTGTCTGTGTTTTGTTTTGGTTAGCATTTGTCTGTTTTCTCTTTGCCATCTGTTTATTTTCAGTTTTCTCACTCTAAGTTTGTTTCTGTGCACGGCATACAACTGGGTTTTCCCCCCTGCCCCACTAAACACATCTATTTTGTAACGGTAGCAAATCCGTTACTATTGAGACAGTGGTGTGTTCATTTGATCTCATTCTTCCCCTCCTATTTTGTGTATTACATTACATTATTCTTTCTTTCTTTCTTTTTTTTTTTTTAAGAGAGAAGGACAGTAAGAGAGAGACAGAATCAATTTTTATTGAGTTTTTCATGTGGCTTTCGTTGCCTGACGCTTCGTTGTGTACAAGGGTGCTGCCGTGTGCACCCGTGTACTTGCGCATGCTGGGCAAGCACTGTAACCGCCGAGCCACCACTCCAGCCCCACATTGTTGTTTCTTCATGAAACACTAAAGAGTTAAAAAATATATATTTTTCCTCTAGACTGGTACTTTTCCACCGCTTGGTCAGCTTAGGTGGGTACTTAGAGGCCCCACTCCCACCTCCCAGGCACACGCAGTCCTGAGGCTGATTTGGTCATCAAGGGTAGCAGGACATCCTGGACACGGGGTTTTATTCCACCACTCAGCAGTTCTGACCACAGACAAAATACCTAGCTTGTTTGAGCATGAAAATGTAGGGTCACAGCATGCGCAAGACTGGGCAGACGGTCTGTCACAGTTGTTGCACCTGTTCCCTGTGCTTTCTCTCCTTAGGCTCCTGGGCTGGGTTTGGGCCTCACCTTCCTTTGAGCTGAACAACCCGGATGAAGATGGCCACGATGGCCAGTTTATATCTCTGGCCCACTCCTCTTAGAATTCCTGGGAGGCATTTCTCAAACCAGCCCCAGCAGTTCTTGCGTCTCTGCGGGACAGCAGGAATCATCCTCTCCTGTTCTCAAGGTATTGGGACACTAGCAGTGGAGCATTGTGGCCGTTTCCTATCTGTGGACACACAGGAGCTAGATAGAGGGGCACCTTGCAGCCTCTCTTCCAGGCCCTTGCTGTAGTGGGGATGCTCGTGAGAAGAACTTGCTATAAGCAGGAGATTGGAGGACGGACCCAAGAAGGCCACATCCTGGGGACGAGGGCTTTTCCCAGGGCCTTGAGGGAGCAGTTCAGGAATACTCCAGGTTCCATGCTTCATCCTGTATAAACCTAATGCCTGGGCTGTTCATCTCCAGGGCCCCAAGCCTGAGGAAACACTCTGGTTACCACCAGGTGTTTCCCTCAAGGAACTTTCCATCATTTGTAAACAGAAGATGGTAAACACTGTAGATGATCTATCTCTATACATTTAGTTCTTGTGATTCTAATTGAACACAGGCCAGGCTCCTACCCCTCTCAGGCCTCTCAGGGTCCTGGAGTGTGCCCTGGTGCCTTCTTCCACCTGCTGCTGGTAACTACCTGAGGCTGGTAAGTGGGAGAGTCACTGAGCTCCTTCCATGCTCTCTACCATCCCACAGGACCCTTGACATTTATTCCCTGTCCCCTCAAGGGACTCTGCGCACCTTCTACTGTTAATCCACCCTATCTTCTGCGTGCTTTTCCATCCTAATGCTCTCCTGTCCCTCATTCAAATGGTTCAACAGGGAAGCTCTTCTCTGCTGGAGGCTCCATGGTTCATGCCGAGGGGTGACGGGGGGAGGGGAGAGCTGGTGGGACACAGTGATACCCTGTCCCCACCCCAGTCCTCCTCCACAGTGCAAGGACGCCAGACAACTCTGTTCAAAACAG
>PVKS010010958.1:45000-58332 GCA_004027875.1 Aplodontia rufa
TTCTTTTCATAAATAAGAGAAAGTTCTATCCTTACTGGTCCTAAATCTGAATAACTATGTCTAGAGTTTTTTTAAACCTTAATTACGTTATACCTATCAATATGTACTAGAAGAAAGAGGAGAAAAAAAGTCACTACACTAGTACCAGGACAGCACGCTTACAAGATAGCCATTTTATACATTATTAACAGACAATGATCAACCAAGAGTCTTCTACGAGGTGATGGGGATGCAGAGAAAAGGAAGGGAGGTACAGTACATCACCAACATGGACAAGAGAGTAATTAAATCCCCTAGCTAGACACTGAGTTCTGGGAATTTACTGTTTCTCTTTTTCTTATTAAATAAACATTCCATTTTGTTATTTTACGACTTGAATTCAAGTTCTGATATTTTAAAAGCATCCAGCATTTTACTTAACCTGGTTGTTTGGAAATTAATATTTTTTAAAAATAGGAAAAATAAAAACCCCAAACCCCACCAAAATCTCTCCAAACAACCTAACATTTTATTGGAAAAATGAAGAACATGATTCTCTCTTTTAAAAAAAAAATGCTGTAGCTGTTTAATTAGAATTGAAAAAGGCTTTTTTTTCTTTCTTTCTGAGTTAGTATTTTGGAGTCTTTAATGATGCTTTTGCCCTACCACGTCTGTGAATGTCTACATTAGTCTACTTTGTTAGTAAAATTTATAAAAATAGGAGTGCAGCAGCTCTTTATAATAAATGTCGCATTCAGTGTCTCATACTGGCTGTGCCTTAAGTACCAAATTTATAAACGTAACAATTTAAAAAATATTAATAAAACGTCAATATCACATTTTTAAAAAGAAAAAAAATATATATCCACACTACAATATGTTTCAATGCCATCTATTGAGTTGTACTTCTATAGTTGCTGTTGCCGACCTATTACCAATATTTTAAAAAAAAGTTAAATTAAAAAATATCCTTCATCATAAGTGTCTTTCCCCAACTGAGGACCATATATTATAACAGCCCAATGTTAAACATGTGCAAACAGGAAACTGTCAGTTTTTCCCACCAGTCACAGTGCAGGGATGTTTATACTTTTTATTTTTAAAATTCTGTTTACATCTACAATAAATTAAAAAAAAATTCTTCCATAGCCTCTCTGGTGATACTTGCAGCACTGAGGTATTAAAAAAAATATATATAAACCAAAAGGTTGCTTTCCTAATTTGTAAATAGAAAGTGAATGGAGAAAAGGTTGTATTCATGCAGGAGTAGCCACTCCTGGCCCACGGGCCCCCAGATCTGGAGCTGGGGTCGGCGGGGAGGGGGAGGAGAGAGGCAGAGTGTCCTAGGAACCTTTGGAGGTGCTGAAATGATTGGACGATAGAAAATGATCAAATATTTAAAAATTAAGACTGAAAAAGAATGTCCCCTCCCCTTCCCTCCCCAAGCCAAACAGGTGTGCTTTGAAACTTTAAATATGTTAAATATTAAAATTGTAGCTTTGTCTTTAAAAAACATCTTGGGAAAAGCAGTTTTTCATATTTTAAATAAAAATCTAGCTAGACGGTAACATCTGAAGCTGTGCACAGACAGAGAGGCTGACAGGCTGGTAGGGTACGAGTACAGTCATAGGTCTGTCGCACTGACGGAAGCAGACGCTGGCCAGTGCTCTCGCTTGTCTGGGGTCGTCCTGGCAGCTGGGTGTTCCTCAGTCTCAGTACCGGACTTTGTCAAATTTCCCTCCCCTCCTTCTTCCAGAGCATCAAACTGCCTGGGACCGACTCCCTCACAAAAATATTTTGGATTCTCTCTTTCTTAATAGTTTCTATGTAGTTAATGGAATTGTATTTACAACATTTCTTTTTTTTCTTTTTCTTTCTTTTTTTTTTTTTTTAGAATTCACAATTTCAAAAAACCTTATAATATGACCTCTTTCAACAGAAAAAAAGCACTTATAGAAAAGGAGGACACTCAAAACATGGTCGTCCTTACCTTATTGCCGAAAATAGAGATACTTAGGTTAACAAAGAGACATCACAAAAAAGAACCGCTAGAATCTGTTAATTAGCCTACTACATCTCACTTCTTCTACAACGCAAAATAGAAAGTTTATGCCCACCTCCCGCTCCCCACTTCACAACTTTGCTTCAGTGTGTGCTAAAGTTCCACCTGAAAATTCATACAGTCTCAGAACTGGTACCAAAATATGGAGAGCAACATCGCCATCTCAGCATCCTTTAAAAGTAAGAACAGAATCAAAACGAGCAAAAAAATTTTTTTAAAGAAAAAAACTCCTTAATATAACAATTATACTATGGTTAGCTTTTGACTAGATATTAAAGCTAGGTGACTACTGGACTAAGTCAAAATTACTACCAAATGTGATTCAAAGAGATTTAAAAGGAGGTGGGGTAGAGATAAGGGGAAGGGAAGCCATCAAGAAAAACAAAACAAAACCAAAATCATGGGTTATATACACATTTAAAAGCTGTTGTCGTATATTACAGCAGATTCGTGAGATGAGATGTAGTCAACCCTCGATCCGAAGTGAGCCATCTCTGGTTGGGATGAGGAGTGAGGCTGGTGGGGGTCCAGGTCTGAGGATATCACCTAAACAAAGGGCCACTCAGAAACTTCGCCCAGTCTTGCCTGGACATCCAGGTATGCTCTGCAGGGCCAGGAAGGTCAGGAGTGTCCCGAAGAGAACATAGAGTGGGGGTGGGAAGAGAGAGAAGAAGGTCAGGCAAGAGGGCGATTTATTCCACTACTTCATCTATGAGTTTCCAAAGGTCTAGGCTGGGCTAACAGCTTCCTGAGATCACAGCTTGGGAAATCTGAAGTCTAAGCCACGCCTGATTCAGGGGAGAGAGCAGCTCTGTGGCTCCTTCTGCTGATTGGCTACAGGACCAGAGGCTTCTTGTGGTACTATTAGGCAGGAAGTGTGGTCAGGAGATGGGTGGCGCTGGGTTTCTAGCTAGGCGGTCAAACTGCATGTTGACCAGAGGATATATACTTTTTCTTTTAAAAACTTATTTTCAAAACTAAATGGTTAAGAAAAACTTCTGCTTTTAGTAGATACCCATCAATAACTGAAAATGCAAATGTATGCTAAAAAATTGTATTATATACAAGGGGCTGAAGGTCAAGATCCTCAAACAAAACATACAACAAACAACCAACTTCAGAAAACCAGAACTGGGCCCAGGATTCACAGACTTGCTAACTGAGTCTCCGGGAATCAACTGTGGGTATGGGCTCCTCTTTTGTGGATGGCACTAAACATCAGAAGGGTACCTCTGCTGGGGACACAGTGTGTGTCTGGCTAGTCCTTAACAGTGGCAGCATGACCCTTAGACCTGACTGGCTTGCTTCATTCTGGAAGGGGTGAGTTGCTGCCTCCACTCTCTTGGCTGTGTCAGCCTTCTTTGGAGACTGAGTCCTAGAGTTGATGAGGCAGATGAGCTGACTTCCGCCTTCACGATGGAAGGGCTGCAGCAGCCTTGGAGGGTGCTGTGGGGAGGAGATCCCATGTTCCTCTTCTGGGGGAGAAAGGGAGGGATGGGACACTGGCAGCCTCAGCAACTGGCCTTCAAGACTCCGCTGCACCCAGCTGTTGTTCAGTTCCCTCTCCACCTGACTCCATAAGGGGCTGGAGCTATCTGTCTTCAATCCCCAGAGTTCTTGGACCTGTCGGTCCTCCCTGCTCTCAGAGGAACCTTACTGGGCCCCCAAACCCAGCTTAATTAGTAGCGAGAAGCTCTCCTTCAAACTGTTAGTGGCCTTGGGCTCTGGCCAGCAATGGCTGGGTCAGTGCTTGAAGGGAAGTGGAGGTGAGGGCCGGGGAGAATTCACACACATGGCTTATTTGGTTAAGAGAGGCAGCTGCGTTAGTTGAGGTGATTCCTTAGCAGCAACATGAGAGAAATCCAAGAGATTCATGGAGCTCAGCTCAACCTGGTTCCCCAACTGGTCCCACCCGACCAAGTCCTGGCTGACTCTAGGTTGGGAGCAATCACCCTCCACCAGGGACCCAACATGTTTATGTCCCACTTCAAGAGTGAAAGGCTCTCATGCAGTGGGATTTTCCAAGTGGAACCCATTCCCAGGCCTTAGCTGTCACCTTCCAACTTCCAAAGAGACTGAGCCATGTTCCAATCCCAAACTCATGTTCTCACACGGCACACATCTTGTGCTTCACCAGGACAACCCCTCTCTCTTCCTGATGTTCTTCCCAAGAATGGCAGATACTCATTTTTGGAGAATGTGGCAGAAGGCTTGCTTACTGCCTGCCCCAACCTCCCAAGCCTCTGTTCCACCCCCTCCATATCCCCATCAAAGTGATTTAAAAAATGTTTAATTAACTTGAGCTCAGTTTAAAAGGTTAGGAAACTGGCAGGGATCCAAATCCATGTTATGCAGGTGATGTCGTTAATTTAATTTGCTTTTCGTGCGGTAATCTGGATAATTACCCAGTAGTTACTGGCAAAAATGTTTTCTTTTCACTAAAAGATGGAGTCTGGCTGTTTGACTGCATGAATCCCATTGGCTGAGCCCCAGTGAGCCCTGGGGAGCTGAAAGGGCCCAGCAACCCACAAGGTTGGCTCGCAGGACCTTCGGAGTGGCCCTGGTCCTCATCTCCTGCCCCCAGGCCTGGCAGAAGTCCAGTTTCCCTGCCTCCATCCCCTTGGGATGGGCATAGCACAACATCGCCTTCCAGTTTCCCACACTCTTGATTGTATTTCAAGACAGAGAAAGATGAGGATAGGGAAGAAACAGAAATGGAATTGAAAGAACCAACTCAAGAAAAAAAAAAGGATAAAAAAGAGGGGATCATGATTAAAAGCTGGAGGAAGGATGAGAGATTAAAAGACTGGATTTGTTCTCGCCCCCACCCCCCTGAAAAAGGGTCCAGAAAGAGGAGGGACAGATGTTGATGTGATGAGACAAGGGCATGCTCATACATGTATGACCGGTGCACATACATGTACGGACACACCGGCAGGGCGGAGACACATGGCAGAGACGGTAATACCTCAGAGTGAGATGGCAACGGAAGCACCTGCTCAATGGTATCCATTTGTAAAGGCCGTTGCAATCAAAGGTCCCTAAAATTGCACAATTGTTAAGGTCATCAGTGCGCTATACATGGGAACAGATTGTCATTTTCTGGGAAAGAAAATTATCTCTAGGACTAGTCTGTGGTTGCCAGCATGAATATGTAATTCTGAGACACCGTGCCATGAGGGGCCAGAATGATGCCCTCTCCAGCTCCAGCCCCCCCTTCACCCCCATCCCAACCTGTTTGCTTACCCAGGGGAAACCAATAGCCAGATTTAGAGGGATGGGTGGCCGGTGGGAAGGAGGCCTCATGCCCCAAATGATGGGCACAGGGACCTTGACCCCAAAGGGCAAAGGTAAGGATCTCTGCACTCAGTCAAGCTGGCTCAAGCTGGGGAGAAGAAATCCCAGTGCAGACAAACTGTGATGCTCTGTGGGTTATTTCAGAGAAAACACTGCAGTGCACAGGTCCAAAGACCCAGGTTTTCGAGAATAAATAGGGTCTGTGTTTCTGGACACTGAAAATGGAAATGAGTTGTGTTCTAAGTGGTGATAGACGGTTCCCCAAATTGATGCAGCTCTTGGCTGAATAATAATGTTCTGGGTTTGGTACTACAGTTGATCCGAAGGGATTAGACTCATCAAACTACTGACTCAAGTGATACTGGCTTGGGAGTGAAATTGAACAAGGACCTAGGCAGCACAGGCCAGGGCTGGCAAATGCGGAGAGAGAGAGAGAGAGAGAGAGAGAGTGTGTGTATGAGAGAGAGAGAGAGAGAGAATGAGTGTTGAGAAGAGTGTGTGTATACAAGTGCATGTGAGGGGGGCTCGCAATGCCAGGGGGCATGGATGAGGTCATCCTGGTGCCCCAGGCTGTCCGCACTGGCTTTGTTCTCCCCAGCACAGCCCCTAAGGCAAAGCTTGCCCACTCTCTCCCAGATGTGAAGTCTGACAGGGATGTGACCTGGGACAGCAGTCACTCCCATCTCAGCTCAAAACCAAACTACCTCCAAAATGCTGAGGTTGGCTAGGGCAGGGGTTGCCCAGTTTTGTTTCCAAAATGGAAGGGACAGCGAGCAAGTGGGCTCAGGCACATTCATGCTCACACACCAGGAGGGAGAAGAACAATACAATCTGCAAACAGCATGCAAATCTGTTAAGCAAATTTCCAACGCCTGGATTAGTCAGATTACAGAACCTCGGAGCATCACAAATATCAAATGCATCTGGCCTTCGGGGAGCCACAGCTAAAGAACGCAAATGGGAACTTACTTGGAACCTGGAAACTGTAAGAAATGTTAGCAAAAGAAATGGCCTGGGAGGGGGCTCGCCCCCTCCACACCACCTCCCAGGCACCAGTGCTGCCATTGGACATGAGGGGGGCTCTGCCAACTGAGGTCGCTACTCCTGAGGAGAGGGGGATGGCATGAAGCTGAGGACCGACCATGTACCAGCCCTTGATGCACACTATTTGTTTGTTCTCACCCAATCTTTTAAGGAAGGAAAACTATTCTTGTTTTGCAAGAGCTGAAGGTGATGGAGAGGTGACATGAATCTGAACTGCCCACATACTTTCCGTTCCATCACCAGGCCACCCAGAAAGTACTCAGAACACATCTAGGCAGAGGAGCTTTAGCCCTCAGTAGCTGGTGTGACCGTTGATGGGGACCCACTGTACTCTCTTCTGCCTGTAACTCTGGACTTTCCTCCCCATGGGCTGCAAGGAGCTGGTCAAATAGCAGGAGGCAGGAGGGCAGGTACTTACAGCTATGCCGTGGCCAAAGCCTGAGCCCGGCTGTGGGCTGGCTGCACTTATGTAATTCCCCACTCCGGAGTCCTGGCTGGCAGGGCCGTAGAGATCGGCGACAGGTCCTGGGCTGTTGGCCCCCGGGAAGCCTCCGGGTCGCGCCGGGTTGGAGCCTGCCGGGGAAGCGGGCGCGCCAAAATTCGGTTGAGCACTGTAGCTATTCAGGACTGGTGTGCAGAGAATAGAGCTGGGTATGAGGCCAGAAGCCAGGCATGCACCGATCATTACAAGCCAAACACTCGAGAAAAACAGCTGAGGCCCAACTTCTAACACTCAACCAAGGCCATGCGAAAACATGAGCAGGGACTCAAGAATACTCAGCCCAGGCTACTACTAAGAAGCTTGGAGCTCCAAAAATAGAGAAGAAAAAAACGATCATTCAACACACTACGGCAACCAACCGGAGGTGCTTTACTGCCCACCAAATTATCACAATAGAAATAGAGATATATATGGAGGAGAGAGAAAGAAAGAGAGAGAGATTTTTTTTTTCACATCTGAATTGACGCTCATGCAGTCTTCTAGATTTGGGCACGTTGAGACAGCATTCACATCCCATGCAAACTACAAAGGAACTAGTTTTAGACTACACATTGTGTTAATATTGATATTAAAACGTGACAGGAAACAAAGCAATTTGTGTCCAGGAAAAAAAAAAATCTTTGGGGAGGGGATTTAAAAAAATTTTTTTTGTGTGTGTTTCATTTTTCTTATCTTTTTTTTCTTTTGGATCCATTAAATGACAAATTTGTTAAAAAAAAAGATAAAATAAAAAAGATCTCCATTCTGCATCCCTCCCCCACCCGTTCCCCCTCCCCTCTGGCTATTCCCTCCTCTCCCACCCCTCCCATTTATATCCCTGCATGAAAGTCACCGATACTGAAGTGGTCGGAGGATGGGATATGTCATGGAAAGTTCGGGCATCTTAACGTAACGTAATGATGGCGACAGAGGGTTCCCTTCTGGGGTGCAGAGCAGGGGATGGAGGGAGGGGATGGGGTGAGGATGGTAACCTGAAGGTTGGGCTGAAGCTGGGGTGGAGCCAATGGTCCTACAGGACACCCACACACTCACCTCCTGCAGTAGAAGGAAAGGGGGGATTTAAACTTTTTTTCCCTTTTGTTTAAACAAACAAAAAAAAGACAAAGAAGTATGAATGCAGCGTACACTGTCTTAACCAATTTATAGCCAATGCTTTTCTGTCCAAAATGCCTGCTCTCTGTTAGCTATCCTCAGGTGTAAGCTCCAGGCTGAGAAAAAGAAAGCTCGGAATGCACCCTTGTGACAGAGGGCAGACTTGACACCCACACACCAGGAGAGTGGCAGGTGGCGTGGAGGTGGGGGGACAGAGCATGATGCTGCCTAGGTTCCTCCCTCTACCTCCCCCAAATCCCATCAAGTCCTTCCCAAAGAGAGCCAAAGCCTGTCAACCAGGTTAATTTGATCTCATCTTTATTTTCCCTTAGTAGGTTAAACTTCATTTTCTTTTCCAAAATGGAAAAAAAAAGTTTTAATGGCAAAATTGAGTTCTCATTTAAACCTCAAGGTGAGTCTGGGGCTTGCCACTTTGGGGTAGCAGTTTGGAAGAAGTGGTGGGTCTGAGCATCACACCTGGCATGTCTTCAGTTCCACCAGGCTGCAGGCTCAATTCTCCCTCTGCCCCCGTTGGCCTCCCCTCTCTCCTGTGCCAGCTGCCTTCCAGGGCAGAAGGAACGAACATCTGAAGTGGACGGCAGAGTAGCTCTTGCCAGGAGGTCTGTGCAGAGGCCCTCGCTCTCTGGGCTCTGAAGAGCCACAAGAGGACTGATTGTCACCCACTTGTCACAGGTGTGGGAAGAGACTGATGATGCCTGCCCTGCAACCAGGCTGGCAGAAGACTGAGAGGGGACTTGAAGACACAAAGGAGAGCAAACCAAGCTGGGCCTGGATCTCGACTCAGCAGAGCCTTTGGAGGCTACTGGGGGCAGGAAGCCTCGAGGTGGGCCTCCTTGAAGCTGTAGCTCAGAAATGAATAAACAGGCCAATGGAGAGAGGAGGTTAGAGAGAAAAAGAAAAAAAAAAAAGAGGCTTAAAGCAAGCGAACGGCTTATTTGGGAATGTGCCGGCAGACAAAGGGGACCAGGATGTTTGAATATACAAGATTAAACTTGCAGATAACATTTTGCCCTTCTCACTCACGGAGGCAAATATCAAGCCCAGATATTCAAAAGGTGGTATTATCTTGGTAGAACACACTCCCCTCCCACCCCTACCCCGACCCCCATCCCACCCCCTGGGCTCAGGAAAATGTAAAGAGCCCAGACAGTGGACTCCTGCCTTCCTTGCAAAGGAGCAAAATACCTTGTTCTGTTTTAGGGCAAGAGGGTGGGATGGGGTTGGGGAGGCAGAGTGTGAGATGCAGAGAAACGTTCTTCAATTCTTTCCCCCTGGGTGGGAGGCAAATCCAGGAAGATGTTGGGCAGGCGCAGCTGTCTAAGGAGCGGAGAGAAGGAAGGTTTTGCTGCTGACTGGGGCACAGAGAGGCCCCTAGGGACTAATCCAGCCAGAGGAAGCAGCCTTGGACACAGGATGCAGCATGCCCATGGAAGGACTGCTGTTCAGAGACTTAAAGGACAAGAGGACTGTTGGTGTTGTGCCCATCCCTGGCAGCCTCTCCTGCTCCTATGTGCACAGAGGCTTGGAGCTTAAGAGTCGGCCTGAAGGGAATTTCATAATAAGCAGCTCATCTTAGGCCTACACCCACCAGCCTGCTCAGTCATCTTCCATCAAATGACACTAAAATCACCACGAAGAAGGCTCTGTATTAGAATGCAGCTTTTAAACCCCCAAGTCGCATTTTATTATTCACTTGCTCATCTCGGCGCCTGAGTCCCAGCCCAAAGTCACCTTGCAAACATCCCCCAACCAGAGGTGGGAGACTGGGCTGCTGGGTCTCCACCAGAGGGCGCAGTGGGCAGGCAATAAGCACCAGCTATGGGCGGGTCTCCTCCAGGGGCAATGGAAACTGCACCCTCCAGGGCTGGGCACCAAGGAGGGACACCTCCAAGCTCCACAGTCACCACCTGCCTCTGCCTCTCTGTGGCAGAGAAACCATGCCCCAGGGAACATGCTAAAGTTCCCACCTGCAATTCCAGGCATCTCTGGGACGACTCAAAACACAACAGCTCTGGCTGATCAACAGAGAATGAGGATGGACACTTGGCACATAAGCTTGTCAGTAGCTGTTCCTGCTGTCAGACGCGGGAAGGCATCAGGGACAATGCAATTTTCTTCTTTCGGGAAGTCAGTGTAATTCCATGTATTGAACGCTGGCTGGCTATGTGGTAAGGGTGCTCATCTGAGGACCCCCAGCTCCTGCAGAGCTGAGAGAGACATGCAGCTGGGTCTCTGCCGGGAAGGTGCTTTCTGTGGAAGCTACTTCTCCAGGGAATTCCCAACGTCTTAAATGGAGGGAGCCTTCCTCCAGGCACCTAGGCTCATTGTCAGAATCCAGAATTGGTCCGGTCAGGTTAGTAAGGGAATAGAACATCGCTCTTAATGGGCAAGGGCACGGCGCTTTGTCTACTGCTCTGCTAGTGTGTGTGTGTGTGTGTGTGTGTGTGTGTGTAGATAAACTGGATAATGCCTATCCCCAAAAGAGGACAATGTCTTGCAAACTCCTTGGAATTTATAAAAAAAAGAAGTTGTGAGTGTTAAGTGGCTTGGGACAAACTCCACCAGGCTAGCCATTTGGGGGCTCACTCGTTCATCAGGGGCTCCAGTCAGAGTCCATAGCAACAACCTAACCTGGGTAAGACAATTCTTACCTCAGACCCCTACTGCCTAGCATCCGGTGGGCTTTCTCAGTCCAGGTAGTACTCTTAGGAGGCAGCTACAGTGTAGATAAAGAGGGCACTGGACTTGGAGTCAGAAGACTGGTGTGTGGCCCTGACCCTGTGTGCCCTGGTCCAAGCACTGTAATGTGTGAGTGACATCTGCCTTATTCAGCCTGACTGTGGGCTGCTGCGAGAGTGAACAAGAGAAAGTGCTGTCAGGTTGAGAACAAATACACCTATTTTTGAAATAGTTGTGTATGCAGAGCCCAACAAGGCAGGTACCACATGCAGATTTAGGAAAATCTGATATAGAAAAATGCAACTCACTTGCCATACAAATTGGGAGGCGATTTACAGAAAGATCCAATTCATCTGCTTCGTGTGTTTAATCATCTCCGACCTGAAAGGACTCCTGGGACAGGGGAGCGGGAGGAAAGCAAGGACACTGACTCTCACTGAGGACAGCGAGAGGAAATGCATTTGAATGAAGGTTGGAGGCATTTTAATATTGACTAAAAGGAGGAGCTTCCTGTTCACCAAGGAAATGACTTCATGGCTGACCTAGGAAAGCCCATGACTCTTATCCTGGAGAGGTGGGTGCTGTGGGCTCAGACCCTCGCCCTACAGGTGAGGACAATCCCCAGTGGATGCTGTGTCCACAGTGCCTGGTGACTGTTCATAGCAGAGACCTTCACAAGTCCCCCTCACCTCCAAGCCTGTGGGCACCTTTCTCCAGGATTCTAAACTTAGCCAGGGAAGATGTGTGCTGTCCAGCTGGCACCGTCTCCAAGTTGTAAGAGGCTGAACTGAGAGCGGAATTAATCCTTGTGGCTGTGGAAGTGGTGGGAATAGAGCTGCTTCACTGTAGGCATAGAAGTTGAGGTGTTTCTATATATATATATCCTAAATATCAATCCTAGGCAAAAAGCTAGAGCCAAAGATCCTGAAGGGTGCACCCCTGGGAGGGCACCTCTGGTTCTAAGGCCAAGCAACTGGTGACAAAATCCTCTCCAGATGAGCTCAATCTGTGACAAGCAGGGGCCCAATGTGATCCAGTCCTAGGCTGGGCTCCTGTTGGGTGGGTCTCGCCTTTCCCCAAAGGGCAGAGCCAGGCCTCAAGATGATTCCAGTCATTTGTTTTGTGAATCATCTACTGCTGCCAGATTTCATTTCAGGCAGGAGACCCTAGTAGCCCCTGGCACTTTTCTGGGACAGAGCCTCTTCCCTGCCCAGCCAGCCTGTGCTGCTCAGGGCAAGGAAAATGCAAGGGAGGGCCCAACCTCTCTAGGTCCAAGGCAGAAGGGAATGTGCTGCCAGAGCAGAATTAATTACACTGTACATTTCTGAGCCAAGCAGAAGGGACTCTGGGCTGATTGGTGTCACGGCCCCTGTTCCTGGCCTCCAGCTTCCAATGGAATGGATGACTGAGTGCAGGTAAGGTCATAAGGCTGTGTGATAGACTTTGAGGGCAGGGGCCGTACTAATCCATCAAACCGGATTTTAGAGGGTTTGTTTTAGAGAAATTAAAGAAACTAATTAAAGTCAATGCCCCCTCCAACACTCACCTCAGCTTTCATCTTGTCTATACCATGCTTCTATATATGCCCTGGCCTGACACTCCACAGTGGCAGTCTGTGTTATCAAGGACTCTTCGAGGTGGGCAACGGGGAGCTGACAAGGCTCTTGCAGGACCCTATGAGCAGATGGCATGTTCTCTGGAGCAAGAGTGACCCTCCTCTATTGCCCAATGCTGGACACTCAGTGGATGCTGTGTCCACAGCGCCTGGTGGCTGTTCACGGCAGAGACCTTCACAAGTCCCCCTCAACAGTCAGCCCTCCTGGGGAAGTGTTGGACACCCTCTCTGCAGTCTCCTTACTGCATCCTCTGAAGGCAGAGAGGCAAATGGCAAAGGTCAGCATGGAAAGATAAGACAACAGAAGGACAACACTCAGTTGTAAATTATCACAGCATGTCACACGCAGAGCAAGGCAGAAGTCTGCCCGACCAGTATGTCCCAGGGATCCTTGGCTCAAGCTTTCCTTTCAGAGCTTAGCCTGAAGGTAGGAGAGACAGACAGCGAAGGCCAGCAATTTGTCCAAGCTGGGGAAATGGTATGACATGCTAAATTAAAATCAAATCAGTTCAGGGACCCAGATGCAGGGACAATCAATTTTATTCACAATATATTTTTAAAGCTCTGCTGAAATTCAGGCAATTTCAGAAGAGAAGGGGAAGAGTACTCTCAAATTGGGGGGGGGGGGTTTAAGAGAGCAAGTGCTGGTATTGCTTTTTCACTGTCCATACATGAACAGGTATGTTACAGAGAGACGCAAACTCAGCCAAGTGACAGTATTGAGCAGGTCTCAGTGTACCCAGAGGTGCCTGACTACTGACTATCTTCACACTTTACGGGACATCCAGCAAGCATCTGCTCACTCCACTCACTGGCTGGCAGGGCAGTCAGAGTAGGGTGAAGTTCCAAACATGGTCACAAAAATGCCTATATATATATATATATATATATATATATTTAAAGACAGAGAGAGACAGAATCAACTTTATTTAGCTTTTCATGTGTCTTTCATTGCTCAGACACTTTGTTGTGTACATGATGAACCTGTGTACGAGCGCATGCATGCCAGGCAAGCGCCTTAACCGCTGAGCCACCACTCCA